>BSBK01008662.1:0-242500 GCA_027943335.1 Chamaecyparis obtusa | reverse complement strand
AATTTCAATTTTTCCCGTTGAGCAATGACAGTTTGATTTCTCAGAGAATTAATGGAAAATTCATGTGGAGTAAATTTCTCAAATGATTGTTTTACAATTTCTAATATATCAAAGATTTGCACTTTCTTGGAAACCATAGGAAGATAAAAGTTTGCAGAGAATTGGGCGAGAAGATTTGCAAAGACTTATTACCATTTCCTGAGAATTTTGAGGGAAAGGTTGGTGAATTTTTGCACATTCTTTTCCTATTAAAAATCATTATATTCTATCTTGTTTCTTTTGTACCAATTATATAAAAATCTAAAAACCCTAAAATGTTGACTAGGAAGGAATTGTTTGGTGAGACTGATTACAGTAAGAGGGGTCTGCATGAAGATTTACTACAGTTATTACCCAGTTCAACAATTGATTTAATAAAAGTCAAACAATTAATGTGAAAGGAACCTAGGGTAAAGGTAGAAGATGGCTTGTATGATATGGGAAATTATATTAGGGATGCTAAGATTGGTATGCTCAATGCTAGTGGCATCTCTGATATCACTAGTTTAACATTATTCACAGTAGGGTTCAGTCAGAGAAATGCTCCTATTCCTACCAGTGATGTATGGAAATTTTACCTAGGAAAGCTCATGGTGCCTTACATTTTCCTAGATATAGACCTAATGATTCAGGTTGCAAAGAATTATGACCCTATTACTAAGGAGATTAGGGATGCTAGAGGACAACTATTGATGACAATTTATGCTTAGGAAATTAGGATGGTTTTTAGGCTAAGTGAGCCCTCAAATGACCTAGAACAAATTAATTTTGAAGAATTGAGGGAAGTATATAATACATAGAGGAATTATCTAAGAAATGGTCCTGTAAAGGATTTTTGTGGTAAAGTTGGTAAAATGATTGTCATAGGACCAAGTGCATAGGAGCCTTTCAAAATAGATTATTTTGATGTAAGAGCAAGAGGTGCATATTGGTCACTATGTCAAATATTTGGGGAAGATGCAGAAGAAAAAATGCTAGTACATTTGATGTATATGATGGTCCAAATTTTACATCCACACTTGTCAGTTACATTTGATTATGCCCCTTTCATTGTTGAATTGATTCATAATGGATTAGTAGGAATCCAGAAAAGAAAAGTTGATAAGCCATTTTGCTGGTACTCCTTCATGATGTACATGTTCTTGTTTAAAGATGCTAGTTATTTTGAGGAAGAAATGGATTTGTTAAAATAGAGGGATAGTGAGGACATTCTATTCCATTTATGGAACCTTAGCATGACATGCGATAGGAAAGTGATGTAGCAGTGGTCAGCGGAAGCCTCCAACTAGTGAGAAATTTGGTGAATTTGAATCTCTCAACACCCAAGGTGAAGGGTATAGTGCTGAAGTACTTATCAAAGGTATCAAAAAGGATTAGAAACAAGGTTATCACAACCTCAACTATCCAAGCTAACCTAATCACTAGGACTACCCAAGTTTCAAGCACCAAAAACTAAGGATTCACTAAGAGAACTTACTAGCCCCATGTACAAAAAAACCCAAAGGAATGGAAACTAAGACCAAGGGTGGATTATGAGTATTTTTCTAGCCTATTTAGGTCTTATATAAATAGTTCCAATGGTTCTTTCACCATTGACCAAATTCTAAGGTTATGCTGCTGCACAAACCTAGTATCCTGCTTGTAGCCCTTCCTAGAAGGAAAACTAAACATAACACAAATTAATCCCAAATGAAGAAATGAATGGGTTGAGGATTCTAATACCATTTTGGGGTTTACAAAACATGTCTTAACACCAATAAATGTAATTGATTGGAGGTTGTTGTTGTTGTAATGCTAGATCGGGCTAATAGGCCTAATTAGGGCCCCAAATACACTACAAGTGCTTCCTCTCCTATGCCAAATAAAAAATAAAGTGTGGGGGAATATGTGGAAATGTGAAAAAACTTATAATCCAATTTTTTAGGTCTTGAAAAATCCCCAACCGTGATCTAGGAGGACTGTCCTAGTTACTTGATTGGTGCACACATAGAGATGTACACCTAGGGTCTGGTAGCAAATCCACTCCTTTACAAATCCACCTCTCTAACCTACATAATATGAAGGAACATTGAAAAAAATTATATTCCACCAAGGGGCATCAATTTCCCATGGTGGAATGTACCTAAACAATTAGACCCTATCTCAAACCCTGATTTTAAGCCTCAATCCTAGGCACTGTCACTAAAAATCAGATATCTTTCAAGCTAGGGCTGATCAATACATGAGACCAAGTGTAGATGAAATTTGATTCAATGCTTCAACCTTTGGAATCAAAATATCATGCCCTTTCATCCATACATGTCTGTACAATTGCCTAATACATGGAAATCTATAGAGAAATGATGGTTTTTGTATTGATAAATGCCAAATTACATGTTGTTATCCTATCACCTACCTATAAGGGCTTATATACGATAATACCAATGGTTACATGAGGGGTTTGAACCAACTAGCCATTTGGGAGGGTTAATTACAATGTTTGATAACTTTTAGGAAGTTGCTCAGAAGTTGCTTGACAACTTTTGGTGCAGTTTAGCAATTTTTGCAATTTTGCAAACCTAGTGACCAAACTTGGTCCTATCCTTATTTTAATGATCCCTAATGGATCCAAACATAGAAAATCATGAAAATACCTAAGACTAGGGTGTTGGATCATAAATGACCACTAGTTAAACCAAGGGCTCATAAAATGCTAACTTGGAACTATGGTCTTACAATGAGATCCTAAGACTAACCCTCATCCTAAGCATGACTAGAGGCCTCTAAAGACCTTAGTGTGATGTCCTAGACTTCATAGGAATGCTTGTTGAATATAGAGTAGGAGTAGGTGCTCCTGCACCATACTCCCATTGAACTTGAAAACTCAAGTCCCTACTTGAGTATAACTGCTCTATCAAAGTGCGATGCTATTGTAGTTGATCCTCGGTGAGCCATGTGGCATCAATATTAGGTAGGCCCTTCCATTTTACTAAGTAATACATGTACTTCCTTGATCTGGTCTACTTGAGTAGTTTGGAGTCCAAAATTGCTTCAATCTCCACCAGTTTACTTTGTGGAAGATTAGTGACATAGTCTTGATCCTTAATGCTTGTGTCCTTACCCTACTCATTGCTTGAACCTGCTATAACTTTATATGGTGTGAGCTCTACAATGTTGAAGATTAGAGAGATCTACAAAGTTGGAGGAAGGGATATCTCATGGGCATTGTCCCCTATTTTGTTAAGTATGTTGTAGGGGCCTACTTTCTTCATTTGAAGCTTAGAGTATCTACCCTTAGTAGTCTCTCCTTCCTTAGAAATGCCCAAACCTTGTCTCCTATTTGGAAATGAGCCTCTCTTCTCCTTTTGTCAACATTTTCTTTGTATTTCAAACTAGACTTTTGCAAAGTTTCTTTCACTTGTTGTTGTACCTTGTTGATGAGTTCTACCAATTCTTGGCCTTGTGCACTAATTCTAAAATCAAAGGGGAGGTCCATTAGGTCCAATGGTCCCTTGGGATGCAAACCATACACTACTCAGAAGGGAGTTGTACCGATTGACCTATAAATGGAGTCATTGAAGGAAAACTCTACTTGGGGCAGTATGGTATCCCAACTTTGTGAATATTTATTGGTTAGACATCTTAAAAGATTCCTTAGGGACCTATTTACTACCTTAGTTTGCCCATCTATTTGAGGGTGATAGGAAGAGCTATAGGTGAGATTTGTGCCTAACTTCTTGAAGAGTGTCCTCCAAAAGTGCCCTTGGAACTTCACATCCCTATCTGATACAATTGTTTGAGGTAAGCCATGAATTCTAACTACTTATTTGAAGAAGAGGTTGGCTATATGAGATGCATCATTTGTGCTCTTGCATGGCACAAAGTGGGCCATTTTGCTAAACCTATCCACTATGACAAACACACTATCAAATCCTTGCTTGGTTTTAGGCAGTCCCATGACAAAATCCATTGAAATGGATTCCCAAGGCCTTGAAGGGATTGGTAAGGGTTGGTAGAGCCCTTTATTTTTTTTCATCCCTTTAGCTTGTTGGAAAATAGTACAAGACTCAATAAACTTCTTAACTTCATTATTCAACTTGGGCCAAAAATAATTTCTCTTTACCATGTCTACTGTCTTGTCAATGCCAAAGTGACCTCCTAGGCCACCACAATGTTTTTCTCTGATTATGTTTTCTCTCATTGAACACTTGGGTATGCATAGTTGTGATCTCTTGAATAGAAGGCCATTCTGAATTAGATATTCAGAGAAATCAGTATGATATCTGCCCTCCATTTTTGTACAAATTTGATATATCTCAAAAAAATTAGGATCATCCAAGTATAGGTGTTTGAGGGACTCAATTCCCACACTTTGTAGTTGAACCTCTTCAACTAGACCAATCCTCCTACTAAGTGCATCAACAAATTTTTTTTCTACACCCTTTTTATGTTTAATGTTGAAGGTATAGGCCTGCAATTGCTCTATCCATTTGAGATGCCTGACTGAAAGTTTTTCTTGTGAATTAAGGAAGCTTAGTGCATGGTTGTCAGTGTAGACTACAAACTCCTTTGGGATCAAGTAGTGCCTCCATTTCTTGAGGGCTTGGACCATGGCATAAAGCTCTAGGTCATAGGTGGAATACTTCCTCTTGCCCTCATTCAGTGTCTCTAAAAAGAAAGCAACTTTCTTTCCTTCTTGGCTTAGGACTGCCCCTATAGGCAAATTACTTGCATCTGTCTCCACAGTGAAGACCTTGTTGAAATCAGGGAGGACCAAGATAGGATATTGAGAGACTCTATTCTTCAAGTATTGGAATGCATCATTGGCTTCCTTTGTCCATGCAAACTTAGTCTTCTTTCCACCTTTGATTGTTTCAAGCATTGGTGCACACACATGACTGAAATTTTTGATGAACTTCCTATAAAATGTTGCAAGCTCATGGAAGCTTCTTACATCACCTTGATTCTTTGGTGGAGGCCAATTAATGATTGCATCTACCTTTTTAGGATCCATCTTGAGGGTACCTTGTGAGATCACAAAACCTAGGAATACAAGTTCCTTTCTCGTAAACATGCATTTTTCCAAGTTGATTACCAACTTGTGCTGATGGAGTCTTCTTAGTACCTATTCCACATGATCAAGATGGTCTTCCTTGCTATGACTAAATATTAGTATGTCATCAAGGTAAAAAACAACAAATTTTCCAATAAAATCTATGAATATCTCATTCATAAGCCTCATAAAAGTGCTAGGGGCATTGCTTAAACCAAAGGGCATTACTAACCATTCAAAAAAACCTTCAGTGGTCTTGAATTTTGTTTTCCATTCATCTCCAAGCTTGATTCTAATTTGATGGTAACCAGACTTTAAGTATATCTTGGTGAAGTAGCAAGCACCTCCTAGTTGATCCAATAGGTCCTCAATCCTTGGCATGGGGAATCTGTACCTTATTGTGATTTTTTTTAGGTCCCTACTATTAGTTCATAACCTCCATTTTCCATCCTTTTTAGGGGCCAAGACTGAGGGTACAACACAAGGACTGAGACTCTTTTGGATGAGCCCTCTTTCCAACAATTCAGTGACCTATTTTGCAATCTCTACATGTTGCAATGGTGTCATTTTGTATGGTTCCTTATTAGGCAGACATGAGCCTGGTATGAGGTTTATTTGATGACTAATGTCCCTCCCTAATGGGAAGGAGGCTAGAGGGCAGGTCACTAATAGTGACTTCTTTGTACTTTTGCAACAGATTTTTGACTTCATTTGGCATGGGCTCTTCTTGACCAGACTTGATGTTATCTTTGGGTTTTGAAATTAGGACAAATGGTTCAATATCATATTCTTTCAAAGTTTTCAACATCTTCTTTTCCCCCATGATAATCACAGTGGGTTCCTTTTCAATTTTGCTATCCAATAAGGGCTTCATAGTGAACATCTTCCCATCTTTGGTGATGGAGTAGGTGTTCTTCCTACAATGGTGGGTGGCATCAAGATCAAATTGCCAAGGCCTACCTAGAAGGATGTGAGCTACATCCATCTCAACAACATCACAAAGGACCTTGTCCTTGAAGTCAGCAATAGAAAACTCTATCCAAGCTTGTTCTGTGACTAGAGTTTGTTGGCCTTTGGTTAACCATGATACATGATAGGGGCAAGGGTGTGACTTCTTAGGAAAGTTTAATTTTTGAACCATTTCACAAGACACAAGATTTTCATTTGAACTAGAATCAATAAGAAGATTGCATGCCTTTCCATGACACTTGAAATTTGTCCTGAAGAGATTCTTTCTTTGTGGAGGCTCTTGGGCTTATGGTACTTGAAGGAAGACCTTCCTCATCATTAGACACACTCCTTCTTCTTGTTCCAAGTCTCTAGCATCAACATTTTCCTCTTGTTTATCTTCTTGGACAAGTTGTGCTCTCCTCTCACCTTGGTTATTGTTTCTCTTCTTGGGGCATCTTCCTGCATGGTGTCCCAATTGGTTGCAATAAAAACACTTCAATGGTCCATTACCTCTTCTTGAATTTGTCTTTCCTCTATTTAAAGGTCTTCTTCCTCTATAGTTTCCTCTTGAATTAGACTCACTATTTTCCTTGTCTCCTTGGTTAGAGGTCTTGCTACTGCTGCCACTACTTTGTCCATTGTTCCAAGAGTTGTTTTTGCCTCTAAAACTCTTCCCACTATCATTGTTCTTTCCTTTGCCAAAATCCTACTTTTTCTTCCATTTTTCCTGTACCTTAAGGGCCATTTGATAGCACCTATGGACTATGGTAGGGAAGTTTGGACTTAACTCTTCTTGAATGGATACTTTCAAGCCATTCATGTACCTTTCTAGCTTATCCTCTTCATCTTCAGCCATATTGATCTTCATGCATAATTTCAAGAACTCCTCGGTGTATGAGCCTACATCCATGTCCTTTTGTTTCAGACTTTTCTTCCTCCTATGGAGTTGTACCCCATAGTCCTTAGGTACATATGTCTCTTTGATCAATGTAGTCATTCTATTCCATGAATTGATCATGTTCTTCCCATTCTTCACCCTCTCTATTTGGATGAAGTTCCACCAAGTTAGGGCTGCTCCCTTCAACTTGGATCTTTCTACCTTTACCCTCTTCTTTTTAGGGATATCTTCACATTCAAAGAATGTTGTCAATGCCTCTATCCAATCCAAGGCTAGATCAACATTCATCTTGCCATTGAAAACTAGCAAATCTATCTTCTCCTCCATGGTTCTTCTTCCCATGGATTTCAAGGCATCTATGAAAGGTCTTTGGTCTATAGGGATATTTTGATTAGGATCATCCTCCTCTTCTTCACTCCCTTCTTCATTTTCAGACTCATCTTTGTACTTATCATCAAGCTTCTTCTCAAGCTCTTGAAGCCTCTTAGCTAAGGCCTTATTTGTAGCCTTCTACTCTCTCACAATATTTTCTAACTCACTATTTGTAACCCTTGCAGGGATCTCCTCATTCTCAGGATCAGACATAGCTCTGATACCACTTAATGCAGTAGTGGTCAACGAAAGCCTCTAACTAGTGAGAAATTTGGTGAATTTGAATCTCTCAACACCCAAGGTGAAGGGTCTAGTGCTGAAGTACTTATCACAAGTATCAAAAAGGATTAGAAACAAGGTTATCACAACCTCAAATATCCAAGGCAACCTAATCACTAGGTCTACCCAAGTTTCAAGCACCAAAAACTAAGGATTCACTAAGAGAACTTACTAGCCCCATGTGCAAACAAACCCAAAGGAATGGAAACTAAGAACAAGGGTGGCTTATGAGTATTTTTCTAGCCTATTTAGGTCTTATATAAATAGTTCCAATGGTTCTTTCACCATTGAGAAACTTCTAAGGTTATGCTGCTGCACAAACCTTGTATCCTGCTTGTAGCCCTTCCTAGAAGGAAAACTAGACATAACACAAATTACTCCCAAATGAAGAAATTAATGGGTTGAGGATTATGATACCCTTTTGGGGTTTACAAAACATGTCTTAACACCAATAAATGGAATTGAGTGGAGGTTGATGCTGTTGTAATGCTAGACTGGGCTAATAGGCCTAATTAGGGCCCCAAATACACTACAAGTGCTTCCTCTCCTATGAAAAATCACAAATAAAGTGTGGGGGAATATGTGAAACAAATTAGAATCAAATTTTTAAGGTCTTGAAGAATCCCCAACTGTGATCTAGGAGGACTATCCTAGTTACTTGATTGGTGCACACATAGAGATGTACACCTAGGGTCTGGTGGCAAATCCACTCCTCTACAAATCCACCTCTCTAACCTAAATAATATGAAGGAAAATTTAAAAAAAGTGTATTCAACCAAGGGGCATAAATTTACCATGGTGGAATGTACCTAAACAATTAGACCCTATCTCAAACCCTGATTTTAAGCCTCAATCCTAGGCACTGTCACTAAAAATTAGTTATCTTTCAAACTAGGACTAATCAATACATGATACCAAGTGTAGATGAAAGGTGATTTTATGCTTCAACCTTTGGAATCAATATATCATGTGCTTTCATCCATACCTATCCATACAATTGCCTGATACACAGAAATCTACAGAGAAATGATGGTTTTTGTATTGATAAATGCCAAATTACATGTTGTTATCCTATCACCTGCCTATAAGGGCTTATATAGGATATTACCAATGGTTACATGAGTGGTTTTAACCAACTATCCATTTGGGAGGGCTAATTACAATGTTTGACAACTTTTAGGAAGTTGCTTGACAACTTTTGGAGCACTTTAGCAATTTTTGCAATTTTGCAAATCTAGTGACCAAACTTGGTCCTATCCTTATTTTAGTGATCCCAAATGGATCCAAACATAGAAAATAATTAAAATACCTAAGACTATGGTGTTGGATCATAAATGACCACTAGTTAAACCAAGGGCTTATAAAATGCCAACTTGGAACTATGGTCTTACAATGAGATCCAAAGACTAACCCTTATCCTAAGCATGACTAGAGGCCTCTAAAGACCTTAGTGTGATGTCCTAGACTTCATAGGAATGCTTTTTGAATCTAGAGTAGGAGTAGGTGCTCTTGCACTAGAAAGATAGTAGATTCATATGATTTGATAAATGTTTTCAACTAGACTGAAACTAAAATTTGTTCATGAGAGCCCAAGAGTCCCAAGTGCCTTGGCCAAACTTTTCAGGCTAGAACAATTTTCCAAAGACCTCAAAATAGTAGATAATTAGGGGGATGTCATCTTCTATCCTTATTCTACTATTATTAGATTATATGGTTTTAAAGGGGCTCTATTTATATTGCCATATCAAGTTCCCTTAAGATTGGTATTGCAGAATTCTTCAGACAACTAGGAGATATAAAGAAGAACACTCTCGCAGGCAAAGGTAGAGGAACTCTATTCCCAAATATTACAATTTCCCACCAGTTTATAATTACAAAGGGTGGATGGATTCATATGGATAAATTCTTGGAACCTTATTATATGGCTACTATAGTTGTTAGGACAACAGACCCAAAGGGGTTTTACAATGAAATGTTTAAAAAGAAGGTCAGATGCTTAGCAATAAACCACATTTTCAACTTCCCTAAGGACATAATCAGGAATGTCCCAAGATTGCAAGATCAAGAAATCAGAAAAGTAAAGTGGTTGGTATATAAAAAGATATTATAATTTGTCCGACAGTTTGATCCAGGATATGATCCCCTAAAAATTATCAATCTTATGGGAAAGAAGATAGATACACTCATGGAAAATTTTAAGGAAATCTATCAAACCATAAATGAGAAAAAAGAGAAAACCATAAATGAGAATCCAGAGAAAGCTCAACTAATATTGAGAAAAACTACATTTGCAAAGGTGTTGCCTCCTGGAAAATATATGGTACAAAAAAAGACTGGTTACAATGTGATAATCCCAAAATATGACATGAGAAAAAAAACAAAGAAAAAGGAGGATATCCCTTCTACATCACAATAGGTGAAGAAACACAAAGAGGTTGTGAAGATTACAGACACACCTCAGGATCAACCAACTAAGAACGTTATTGATTTCTCACCTCCCACCAAGAAACAAAATGATGCAGAGGCTAGTGGTCTGCAAGAATATTTTCTTCCACTAGACTCCACATCTTAAGTCTACACTCACTCAACTTAACCTTTCATGCATATTTGCCAATTATTTGCCAATATGACGTGACTGTCCCAACCCACCTACTTGGATAATTCTCTAAAAATCCACCACTTATCTTCTCTCAAAGAGGAACTTCTAAACATCTCCCTACAACCCTTAATATCTTCACCAAACAAAACTATTATGCATCCCACACTTGAATGCAAAACTCACACATGTTGTCCACTATGGCAATCACCTTCTCATTCTGGAACAATCACTACAACCAGCCCTTACAATGTGTCCCCACAACCCTAAATGAAAAGAAACACAACATAGGTCTTATTAGACCCCTTTAGACACTTTTCCATAGACTCACCATGTTCATTTTCTCCTTGTACTTAACATCAAATAAAACCAAACAAATTTACCAACTTGCTCTCATCTTTGATAGACCGGTAAACAGTCATGCATAACTTTGGGAAAAAAAATTATTTAAAAGATCCATCTAGTGAAGATGTGAAAAATTAGTTTTTCTATAACATATTTGAAATGCAGAAAGATCCAACAGTTCACTTTAAAGATATGGTCCCCGCACTGTACTGCATTTTCCTAAGACAATCATTCATTCACCTTTTGCAAACTACCTTCTTTCTCAATCCAAAATGCATGCAAATTTTTGCATGGCTTTATGCAAGAAACAAAGAATATAATACATGGCACTCCCCATCACTTCAACATGCCTGGGGTTCTAATCAATGTTAGATATAGAAGATCTACATTTCATAAACTTCTTGATTACCCTAGTAAGGGTTTGACCGATTTATACAAAAATTTTGAATATCTTCTCCCACATTTAATGAAATTGAGTGATACAAAAACCAAAATTAAGTAGATTCAATCCTTCATGGACTTCAATGAGAGAATAATAGAATATATTCAATTTTACCATACACTCGATGAATTCAGACTGTATAATAAAACAAAGCCATAAAATAATGTAGAATGCCAAAAACTTTATTGATCAAAACAAATTACATCGAGTCCCCCATTCTCTAGAATCACAATCAATTATATTCTTGTCCCATCCTTAGGAACCAGTTCAAAAATCCTCCAACTAACTTTTCAACCAATCTTGGCCGATTACATCCTTATAACAAAAGTTTTCAACTTAACAACTTTGGACTCAATTACATCAAAGACTTAAGTACCACCCTTATTACATCAAGATGGTCATTAAAAGACCTTATAAACATAAATTTCTAACCAAAACTAGAACATATCTCTTTAAGACTCTAACAACCCTACTAGGCCTAGATTGATTATCATAGCAATATTTGTCAATTTGATCATAATAACCCAATATGACTTGTAATGACTTTATTAGCCATAATTACATTATGAAATGGTCATATAGACCTCATTGGATTTCATGTCTTCCTATCTTCTCTATGAGACCCCATGGTGAACCTTTGTCTGTAGGTGCCCCTACACCACAAAAGTTAGAAGAGAGGCCTTGGGATGCAAAAGAAGAGTAATCTCCCTCCCAATCGCCTTTGAATATCAAGGATGATTAGGAGATCATAGAGCAAGAACAACAAATGGGATCTCAAGGACAAATTTTTATGACTTCAAGATATTAATGGAGTGCCAGAGCAACCAAAAGAGCTTGAACTAGGCCTGATAGTGAGATAGATGGTAGGAATAGAGCTAGACACTATAGTCAATAAAGAATGTGATGAGTTTTTAGCTGATGATGCCTTTGTGAAGGTTAGGGATTTTATGCAATTTTTGTTAGGAATGGGAACACTAAGAGGGGGGGTGAATCAGTGTTCACTGTATTTTATCTTTTAACTTTAATCTTTATACTAAATTTATATGCTTAAGAACTGAAATAAACATTCACATCAACATGAAACATGAAATCAACACATGACACCAATATGGTTATGGGGAAACCCAAATAGGTAAAAACCCCGATGGGAATTGACACCCACTAATATTATGCACTAGTGTTTTGTGATCCTTAACCCTGTTAGGAGTTTCTTTACAACGCTTTAAGTATAGTAGACCTTGTCAAGGGTTGGACCCTATTAGGAGTCTTTTACAATAGTCCCTGTTAGGGGAGTGGATGCACTGTACTAGAGGTCACTGCTCAAGTGGTGAAGGCTACAACCTTCTAATCTTAGATACACACTATATCTGTTGGATGAACTGTCACTGTGACACTGCTTGTTAGATTAGTTCCTTTGATGCATTGATGCTTTGACCTCTAGAAAATTGCTAATACATCTTATAGTGTCTTCGCACACTTCTTTTCTTATCACAACTCTCTATCAACTTCCATACCGAATACAATGGGCACATCTTAATTTATATGCACATACAAAATAAACAACTAGGTCGACCCTTAAACCTATTACATACAATGCTTCCAAATGAATTGGCTTAAGCATGTCTACAATCAAACATATATACATGTCAGAAACCTAATTACAATAGGCACATAGCCTTTACAACATTAGAATATAGTCACAACTCAAAATGATAACTATCAGTTACTTACTCTATTTTTCACTGGCACACAATGGTTGTGCTACTTAAACTGACTATATCTTTCTCATACTTGCACATCTGATCATGTGCTCATAGACTAAGCATTATTAAAGTCTAACCAAGTTAACTTCTAGGGTGCATACCATAATTCTTCCATACACACGTGCACTAATGCTCTGAGCTACAGACACTTTGTACACTGTCCATTCTTCAATACTTAACCGATTTCTAATCTTCTCATCAAGTGCACTGACTCCAAACTGCTATATGACTTTTTTGTCATAATCAAAACACTATATCAAGTAATATACAGGTTGGAAATATTTAGGAATTAACCAAGTTACTGAGAGGGGAGGGGTGAATCAGTAACTCCAAATTTTCTTTCAATAACAGATGTATTAACATATAGTTCACTTTATCCTTTTGCATATAGAAAGCATGAAACTTAAAAGCATACACAACAATGACACATAGATTTGGTTACCTAGAAACCTTCCAAAAAGAAAGTAAAACTGGGGTGGGGATGAAACCCACAAAGCTTTAGTACTGCAGTATAAAGTTGGCCGGTTAAGGCTTACATTGATCACTTCTGATGATCTGCCCTGCTAGGAGTAATAAGGACTGCTAGGTCCACCTTGTTAGAGGTTTTACAAACATACAATGAAGTATGCACTCGGTTAAGAGATTTTACAAAGACTATTAAGTCTACCCGATTAAAGGATTTCAAGCTGATTCACCTGTTAGGATGAAATAGTATATCTCTTACTTTGCAACTGGATTGCTGAATGAGATTCGTTGATGTACTAATCACCTTCTGTGATGGATTTATCTTTACTACTCCTTATACTGTTGTAGCCCTTTGTAATTCACTTATCTCTACTTTTCTCTTCTATTTCATATTCATATTCATTCATCTTGGTATTTTTACAACATTGTTTATATACAAGTCTAAACAATTAATTACAATTACAATTACAAAGTTGGCTTGACAAATAAACATAAGTGCTACTAAGTCAGTCCAAGTATGGTTACTTGGTTCCTACAAACTAACTTGGTGACTTTCTGATACTCGGCATCCACTGCATTACTCAGCATCATCATGCACTTGGTAGAAGTGAAGGCTCGGTTCATACTAACCACTTGGTAAGTTTTGAACTTGGTAAATACCTGTGACTCAGTAGACATAATGTTACTCGGTTTACACTGTCCTGCTCGGTTTGCATTGTTTTACTCGGTTTACATTGTTCTGCTTGGTTTACACTGTTCTGCTCGGTTTGCACTGTTCTGCTCGATTTGCACTGTTCTGCTCGGTTTGCACTATTCTGCTCGGTTTGCACTCAGAATGCAAATAAGTGTTGTCACTAGTGGCAATCCTGCTTAATGCCAACAATCTCCCCCTTTGGCATTAGTGACAAAAACACTTATTGCCCAAAACTTATATACATGAACCATGCTGAGATTTATTTTGATTTTTCAAAATTTGTCTTTGACATAGGGCTTTATAAATTATCTCCCCCTTTCAATATCTCCCCCTTTCAATGTGCTAACTTTTTCTTCTATACATATCTCCCCCTTTTTGGCGATAATGCCAAAGGTGTATATACAAGTGTTTTACAGAGAGAATCCAAAATTTGATAGAAAAATAGAATGTACCTTCATTATCAGTGCCAGGGTTCTATCCCAATTTTCTTGCAAAATCTTGCATGTTTGGATTGCAATTTGGACTTTTGCAGAGAGTGTAATCATGTGATCTGCTATTGAGAACTGATTGTCATGAATTAATGTTTTGGAATGTTCAATGTGCTTATACATTGCATTCATGATGGGAAGGATCATGTTCTGAATGTCTAGCAGTGTGGACCGGATCCTTGTGTCTTCTTTCAGTAGTTCTGACTACATATTTGATAGGAATGAGATTTTCATGTGATGAGCAGAGTTTGAACTTGGTTCAAGTTGCAGCTTCTATATGCTAATCTTCAAATCCTCATCAATTTTATTCATTTTATCCTTGACATCCTTGGTGAACTCGACAACATTGCATAGTCTGGCCAAAAGAGAGGTAACATTCGAATAGGAAGATTCAATGTTTGCCAAAATTGAAGACAATTCAACTTGATTAATAGCTATGTGGTGAGCAATGTGCTCAAGCACTTTATTGTTGAATTTCTTCTCAGCTCTTTCAACTAACTTGTCTGTCTCAGATGAATCCTCATTGTACTTATTTACTACTTCTGCTAATTGTAACAAAACATGTTGAGAGGAGTCTACTTTAATACCTAATGCTTCTGACAAAATGTCCTTAGCATCCTTAATGATTTTATATTCCTTGTCTCTCTCATCTTTAAGTTTCTTTTGCTTTGCTTTCCTTTGGAGGATTTCACCTATATTTTGCATTTGGTCCGCTGATAGATTTGCAAAATCCAATGTTGGAATCTCTATTTCCTCATCTAGGTCTATATCCTCTACTATATTCTTGCCCAAAAATCTTATACTCAGTTGAGTCTTAGGCTTATCTTGTTAGCTTGTGGTGACTAATCAGGAAAGTACTATCCAGGAAAGTACTGTACACTTTTCCTCCCGACCTCGCCGGGGTATTGGAAATTTTTTTTGAGGCCGACTACTTTTTTTCAGTTATTTGGGCCGACTACTTATAACTCATTCTAACCCTAAAGCGGGAAAATATTGTATAATATGGCTTAGGGTTAGGGATTTTTTACGATGTATGATTTTAGTACTTGCGGTAGAGTTGGGCTGTAAGGGATTACGGATTGTAATCAGGTTGTAATCACTGGATAATAATAATATTGGACTCGCTGTTGGTGGACGTAGCCCAGGGATTGGGTGAACCACGTTAAATCTGTGTGCCATTGTGTTCTATTCTGTGTGGTTTATTATTTTCTGATATTAGTTATATTTGCACATAATTGTTATTTCTACCTTGTTAATCCTAACATATCTGTACTTAATGCCTTAGTAGTAGTGACAGTAGACATAGTAGGACTGGCTATAGAGAATGGTATACTATCTACTAGAGAACTTAAAGTATTTACACTTGTAGAATCAAAAACTAGAATACTTACTACTGGAAAACTTGATGAAGTAGGAGACTGAAACTCGGTAGAAGAAATGGTAGTTACTTCTGTTGTTGCTATAGGTGATTAGACAAATGTTGAAGTTGTCACAACCATGCTTGAAGGTGTCTCCGGGCTAGATGTAGTAACTTTTGCTGGAGAGGTAGGAAGAGATGCAATGACTTCTGCCGCTATCCTCACAGTATCATCTACCTCAGTGGCTTCTTCCTATTCATCACTGTCATCTTCAATGTCTTTTATTATAACTATTTCAGTACTCAGTTGGTGAAGATGGTATATGTTCTTCCATGTGGCATTTGCAGCCTTCACAACTGATTCAATATTGTTAATCAGAATTAAACAAGTATTGAACTTCAGTGTCATCTTATTTTCATTCTCCTTCAATGCCTTCTTTATTTCATCATTTTTCAAGCTCGACATTAACTGTCTCAGGGTTTGATCAAATATGTCTTTTACAGTTTGCTTTGCATTGGTCCATCTCATTTTTATTGGATCTAATAAAGCTGTTGGAATCTGTGGGGCTATTTCATCAGGAGAGTATTTCCACTGTCCCATCTTTTCAATGACAGCATCTTCTATCTCCTTTTGTTCTATTTCTGATCTTGTTTCATATTTTAAAGATTTTATATTACTTACTCCAGATCCTAATCCTTCTCTCAAAAGTTTGATCTTCTCTTGAAGGGTTAGAGGAGGTTTTTTGAATATTATATCTTTGTCCTTTTTGTCTTCCTTACCCCTTGGACTTCTCCTTTTAAATACGGCAGTGGGAGGCTTAGGTGCCTTGGTGATGAATACCTTTCCTTTCTTCTTTGCAGGTTCTGGTTCCTCTATTTTCTCATCCTTTTCCTCTTCTTCTTCAGTGTCTTCTTCTCTATCCTCGGTTAGCATTTGCATTTTGGCTATCCTCTTTTTTCCTTTATTTACTGCTTGTGGAAGCTTTATACTTAATTCAATTCTCACTTTTACTTCTTCATATGTTCCAAAATATGGAGCTTTGGGATTAACAGGCTGATTAAGGAGGGCTTCAATGATATTCTTTGTCTCATCAATGTTTAACTCATAAGGAAGAGGTTTTACAATCCTCAGTTTAGCTGCTTGAATGTATACTCTGTCATAGTCCACCATGAAACAAATATCATCCTTATAATCTTCCACCAACTTCTATGGAATTCAGAATCTGTCATTCATTTTCTCTTTGAAAGACTCAAAATAACTATCCATGATGTTATCAAAATTTTCACCCATTTCTAAAATATATTCATTTATCTCATAAAGAACTGGCACATCTTTTCTCCATATTACTTTTCCTTTAGAAGGGAAGAATTTCTGATCATAGAAAAATAAACAGACCAGTAGAGATCCAAACTTACATGGATTGTTTTTGGAAGTTTGAATGCTTTCCATGTTCTTGTTAAATTGTTTTAACAATAAATTTGCAAGGTCAAATGATAAATTATTCTTTACTACTTTGTATGCTAGGTCAATGGCTTCGTAGGAGACACTATTCTGTCGACTTGAACTCTATATTTTATGAGCAATGATGTGTGTTCCAAACTATAGTTCAGCATCAGTAATGCTACTTACTTTCATGCCTCTACCATCCCACTCGGCTAGGGTTTTCTTCTACAGCTCCGGCTGACCTAGGGTTTTGGTAGCTTTAACTTTGTTTAACATGGGAAGACCGATGATTTGGTGAATCATCTTCTTAGTGATCTCTATGGGTTGCTCAAGCCAAATCTTGCCTTCATGTACACAACTGAGAATGTATCTAACCCATTTCTCCTGAAAGTTTTGAGGTAAATGTGTAATGTGAACTAATCCCTTGTCTTCCAGATGTTTGTGCTCAAGTTTTAGAACACCATTCACACACAGTTCCTCATGCACAATATCTAGCTCTAGGTTTCCCATCTCTTGAATTGCACAATTGAAATGATTGCGAATATCGTTAACAAGTAGTACCTTAGGAGGAATCTGAGATTGAGCTCCGTTCAGGTCTAGGGCTGCTGCAATTGTGGGCATGAGTTTGAAATCTGGTGCACTCCATTCCCCTTTGATTATCATTTCTGTTCCTTTCATCATTGAAGCACTAGATGATGCCATGGTAGCTCACAGAGAATTCTTTTCACAAAAAGTATTTGAATCGCTTGATTGCTCTGGAAATTTTCTGCTCTCAAAATGCTAAAGTTCACGGTGAAGAATGAGTTTGATTTCTTGCCTTTTGTTTACAACTCTGTCATTAATGCTCAGTACAAATTAGGGTATGAATTCTGATAGACTGTCACCCACTATGAATTAATTGCTCAAAAAAGACTTCACAACTTGGTGAACTTGAGAATTCATATTGCTCCAACCTCGCTTGGTAATCCTATTAGACAGCTCCCGACCATGCTCGGTGAAAACTGATACTGACCTTCCTGTGATCTTATTGCATCTTGTATGCCGATTTAGATCCTTTTTTTTTAATTCAGTTCTGGAACTGCTTGAAATTTGTCTATGAGAATACAGTTCCAGTGCTTTCTTGGAAATTTAGTTTGAGTCGGTAGAGCCACCCATTCCATTACTTGGACTGGTTTTCTCGGTAGATTTAGGAACCCACTGTTGTCTCATCTATTTCTTGACCTTAGTTGCTTCATTCTTCTTTCCATCTTCAACTTCACTAGCATTCATGCAATTTCTGGCTATGTGACCGAGTTTAGTGCATTTGAAACATCTTACAGTAGTATCTCTTTTCCTTAGATGATGTTTTATGCAGTTCATGCCAATGTGTCCATATTCTCCATAGTAATGACATCTGCACCAGGTGTTGTAATCCCATCCAAACATTACTTTCATAATTTATTCTACTGGATTGAATGTTTTGGATCTGCACTCGGATGCCTTGTGACCTTGTTTGTTGCATTTGTGACAATTACCTTTGAATCTTGGTTTTTCCCTGCATTCATTTGCTTTGTGACCATGCTGATTGCAGTTGTAGCATTTTCCATTGAATTCTGCTTTTTCATTGCTCCAACATTTATTTGAAGTATGTCCTATTTTTCCACAATGATTACAAGTAGGTTTCTGATTTCTTTGAGTACCTTTCTTAGAAGATTCACCTTCTCCTTTGTATCCAAGTCCTGCTTTTCCTTTTTGCCTATGAAGATTTTGATCATATAGCTGATTTAAGTCTTCTTGGCTTTTCAACATTCTTTCATTGATTTTTTTTTCGGTGTTTAGGTCATCCACCAATCTTAGATTGATTTTCTTTTTAGATCTTAGTTCTTCTCTTGTGCTTTCTATTTTTGAACTTAGAGTCAGAATTTCCTCATTTGTATGGGAGATCTGATCAATTAGGTTTTCTAGCTGAAGGGTTTTATTTTGGACTTCATTGTTCCTTCCATCTAATTCATCTTTCAACTTGTTTCTTTGTTCTAAGATCTCACAAAATCTTGTTGAGTGTAGTTCTTGTTCTCTTTTTAATTTTCTCACTTCTTCCTACAGAGACCCATTCTTTTCTAGGAGTTCTTTGATAGCATTGTTTTCTTCATCTGAGCTATCTGAGGGAAAAAGATCTTCAATCTTTTGTTCAATGTAATTGTGATCATTCATCTAATTTGCAAGTTCCTTCCTTCTTCTTAGGGATTGGGAAAGATGTTCTTTTTCTTCTTTAAGTTTAGCTATGGCCACTTCCAGATCTAGCTTTTCATTTTCAATCACCTTGTTCAGTTTGAATACCTCCATTGTCCTGGATCTTTGCTCAAGCTAGTTAAGCTTTATCTTGAGAACCAATACAACTCTAATACCAATTGTTGGAAATATTCAAGAATTAACCAAGTTACTGAGAGGGGAGGGGTGAATCAGTAACTCCAAATTTTCTTTCAATAACAGATGTATTAACATATAGTTCACTTTATCCTTTTGCATATAGAAAGCATGAAACTTAAAAGCATACACAACAATGACACATAGATTTGGTTACCCAGAAACCTTCCAAAAAGAAAGTAAAACTAGGGTGGGGATGAAACCCACAAAGATTTAGTACTGCAGTATAAAGTTGGCCGGTTAAGGCTTACATTGATCACTTCTGATGATCTGCCCTGCTAGGAGCAATAAGGACTGCTAGGTCCACCTTGTTAGAGGTTTTACAAACATACAATGAAGTATGCACTTGGTTAAGAGATTTTACAAAGACTGTTAAGTCTACCCGGTTAAAGGATTTCAAGCTGATTCACCTGTTAGGATGAAACAGTATATCTCTTACTTTGCAACTGGATTGCTGAATGAGATTCGCTGATGTACTGATCACCTTCTGTGATGGATTTATCTTTGCTACTCCTTATACTAATGTAGCCCTTTGTAATTCACTTATCTCTACTTTTCTCTTCTATTTCATATTCATATTCATTCATCTTGGTATTTTTACAACATTGTTTATATAAAAGTCTAAACAATTAATTACAATTACAATTAAAAAGTTGGCTTGACAAATAAACATAAGTGCTACTAGGTCGGCCCAAGTATGGTTACTTAGTTCCTGCAAACTAACTCGGTGACTTTCTAATACTCGGTGTCCACTGCATTACTCAGCATCATCATGCACTCGATAGAAGTGAAGGCTCGGTTCATACTAACCACTCGGTAAGTTTTGAACTCGATAAATACCTGTGACTCGGTAGACATAATGTTACTCGGTTTACACTATCCTGCTCGGTTTGCACTGTCCTACTCAGTTTGCACTATTCTACTTGGTTTACACTATTCTACTTGGTTTACACTGTTTTGCTCGGTTTATACTATTTTACTTGGTTTGCACTATTCTGCTCAGTTTGCACTGTTCTGCTCGGTTTGCACTATTGTGCTCGATTTGCACTCAGAATGCAAATAAGTGTTTTCACTAGTGGCAATCCTGCTTAATGCCAACAATACATTAGTATAGCCAACTTGCCAACAATCTCCCCCTTTTTCATTGATGGCAACAAAGGAATATGGCCAAGTTGTTAACTGTCCTTAATAAAAAACTTTGTCTTCTATACATATACTTATATCTCCCTATACATATTATGATGCATATTCTATACAAAACTTCCCCTTTGACATTAATGACAAAGGTGTTACGAAAACTATATCTATACATACTTATTGAGGAAAAACATCCGGATATGCAATCTTTAGGTTCTAGATCTCCTTTTTCCAAAATGAGATCAAAGAGTTTACTATCTAGAGATGGGTGCATAATGCATACTGAAGCTTCTCCATCTTCTTCAAATCTATGGAAGGACCTTTATCATAGGTTATCATGGTGGCATCAATCTCCTTGATATTCTGATTTAGAATGTCTAATGAGAGCGCAAGAGCATTCCTCAATTGAGTCTGTCTAGACCTTATCTTTGTCATCTCTTTCTCTTCCTTCTCAATTTTTTCTATCTATCCTTGGTAGACATTATTGCACATGTTCACATCTGTGGATTTGTCTTTCATTGAACTCTTCACTTCCTCAATCATAGCTTCAACCATTTTTATTTTCTTGAAATGAGCATCGGTGAGCTTACCTTGATCCATGCATTCTGGAATGATTCTTCTTCCTTGATTTGAAAATTCTTTTAGGGATGATTCACTAGTCTTGAGTGAGCTTAGGTCAAGTGCAAAGTTGCTAACCAATTCATTCAATCTCTTCTTCAGATACTTTTCTTCTCCAACTAGGGATGCAGATTCTTCAAGGCTTGAAAAATTGCTTTTGAAATGTGAGATGACTGTACTCACATCATCAACAAAGTGTATCTTTGACACTTTCTTGTCTTCGAGCAATAAATTGTTGATAATGTTTACTGATTCTACCAGGAGGGGATTCCTCGTCACTTGTTTTTCTTTGGCCTTCTCCATAACTAGGATGCTGAACTTAATTAGGTCTTCTTCTCTCTATGATTCCAAACTGGATGTGTCAGGTGTCAAACTTGACAACAATGCTATAGAGGGAGTGATGGGAGTGCTATACATCACTTCTTGTTTTACCTTGACAAGTTCAACTGATGGTTCATTATTCTTTTCTTTTTCTGTTTCTTTCTTTTCTTCTTCTTTTTATATTTTTTCTTTTTCTTGTTCTTTTTCTTCCATCTTTTCTTCTTCTTTCTCATTTGTTATATTTTCAATCAATACCTCTTCTTGATGAGTGGGAGGTGTGTTGTTGCATAAAATTTCAGCTTCTTGTGTGCTCACAAAAGCTTCCTCAAACTTTTCCAACTCAATGTTAGTGGCTGCCATGGCTATCTCAACATTATCAATGATAATGGTGCTATCCTTGAGTGACTCTGTCATGGGTGCAAACTTATCTAACTCTTCTTGTGCTTCCACTACAGGTGTTGAATCCTGAGGACCTGTAGATTGTATCTTGATGGTCTCTGACCCTTTGGTAACCATTGTGGGTATATGTGTTGTGGGTGTAGTAGGTGGATACATGTTCCTATTCATAAAGACCTTCTCAAAGGCTTTCTCTATTTCTTTGGCAACTAACTCATAATTTTTATCCATTATATTCAATGTTCTTGCCTTGGTTTAGAGGTGAGGATTCACTAGATCTAATAGAAACTTGTTCTCTTCTAGCTCACATACAAGAAGGGTTACATCTAAGATCTTTTCCCTTATCCGTAGATCTTCTTCAATAGCCTGTCTCTTTTGGAATTCTAGGATATTCCATACATTGTCAAGGATCATTGTTTTTAGTTCCAAGATTGTCCTTTTGAACTTGATCATGTTCTTTATGATCATGCTATGAATCTCTGACTTGTCAATTTCACTATACTTTTCATAAAATTTCCCTACTTGATCAATTCTTCCTTCATTAATTATTTTGGCACTTAGCACACTGAGACTAGGTTTAAAACTTACTTTAGGAGGTGCTTGAGTGTTCCTTCTATTCCTTGTGACTCTTGAGGATGGATGACTAGTGCTAGTTTCTTTCTTCCTCTTTGGCATTGCCTTATACTCAGGAGTAGTAGTAAGGTCAATGGTTTTCTTGGGCGCAAAAGGAGTATCATCAGTTATATCCTTTTGTTCATCATATTTCTCTATCTTCACCTTCTTCAACTTGGGATCATGTGATTCTACCTTTGCTACATATGTGCTCTTTAGTTCCAAAGAAATGTTTTGTTCTTTTTCTTTGTCAAGATCTACTTGAGACACACCATGTATTCTCAAGATCTCTCATGTGACTTTAGCAACTTTTCTTTTTGTTGTGCACTATTTAGCTTGGAATCTATTTCTCTTGTCTTCTCCTCATAAGTTCCCCATCTAGGCTCATTAGGGTCAGTAAGAGCTGAAATAAATACTTGAGCATATGCTTCTAAAACTTGTTCCTCTACTTCATATCCAAGTGGATGAATCCACTTTGTTCTAGGTACAACAACCTCCATACATGTTGTATATGTTTCAACCATAAAACAAATTGTATCCTTGTACTTTTCAACAATGTTTTCTGGAATTCTATACCTCATTTCAATCTTGGCCCTAAAGGTCTTCAACTCCAATGTTATGTAATCTCTTAATGTGCTTTCAGTGGTTGCCTTGTTAGATATTTGTGGCATGGTTAGAATGGACTTGTCCAAATACAAATTTGATACTTTCCCAACTATATGAAGGTACATGTAAATGATCAATGATCCAAACTTGAGTATCTTGGTTTTTCCATGCTTGATTGCCTTGATGTTATCAATCAACTATGCGTGCAAGATCTCACACAAGTTGAAGTCTTCTTCTTCCTTTACAAGTCTAATGGCTGCTAGAATTGTTCCTACAGACACACTATTCACCCTGCTGGTGTGATGAAACCTGTATCCAAGTATCATAGACATCAATTTGATGTCAACTTGTTCAATAGGATCAATTGTCATCCCATGCCTATCACTCTTTGACTTACATGTTTACTCAAAAATTTTCCTAACATCCTTGCCCATAGGAAGGATGACACCAGTCTTAGATAGGCCTATCATCTCATTTATTAGGTCACTGGTAATTCTAACTAGCACATCACCTATCCTAAATAGGTCATCATGAATTCTACTCAAAAGTATTTTGATCCATTATGTCTCATAGAATTCATATGCCATAGCATACTCTACTATGGGGTGATCATTCCACTTTGCATATTCATCCAGGAAGGTTTTGTCTAATTTTAACATGATTTCCATGTGCACCCTTAGTCTATCCAATCTAACTAGTTCTTTCTTGTAGTAAATGTAAGCCCTACTGTCTTCCACATGCATAACACCCATAGGCGTGTGGGAATGCTTCCTCTAAGTCATCTAGGGTAGACTTAGATGAATTCTTCTTAAAGACATATCTTTTCTTTTCTACAACATCAAAAACTATGGGAGTGGCCATCACTTACTTATTTTATCACTTTCCAACTATACTCTATGGTAATCTGAAGACTTATGAATCGGCACGGTGAACTAGGGTTTCTGCAACTGATCAAGTGTACTACAAATTACTGATAGATCAATTTGTAAGTCTTCACAATAACTTATAAGCTCTTTCTACTCTCCTATCACTTTGAATTTGAATGCAATGAGTAATCAAATAACTTTTTGTGTACTAAGTGAAAATTCCACCATTAATGCTTGCCGCGTAAACTAGGTTGTCACTTAAACATTTCCAACTTTTGTTTTGTTAACAATTAGTATGTGTGATCTTGCATGAAGGTTCCTTTATACTCCAAAAGCTTAAGTCCAAAGTTGCATACTCTGAGAGTGAGTATACCGGCCACGCAGGGGTCTAGAGCTAAATTAGCTCCCCCTATGACCCTGAAGGCCATTCATCCAGATGTAGAGGGTGCATCCACTATGGATGCATCCAATACATACTCATCAGTCTTGTCTTTCTTTTTCTCTAACCAAATCAAGCTTGCATCATTTGAGGCTTTGAAAAATTTAACTTCTTCAAGATCCAATATTGATTCTTTGACCTTTTTAGGGCTTTCCTGACCTTGTGTCCTTGACCTAGAGAGCTTTGAGATATGTCCAACCTTGTTACAAGAGTGACAAATGACTAGAGGCCTTATATTCTTTGGTGTATTGACATGAGTCACCATTTTACATTGTCTAGATGACTGACCATTATAGTTACATATTTGACATGTAACATTCTGAGAACTTACATTTGTCTGATTCTGATTTTTCTAATCATGTTGAATCTTGTTCTTCTTACTAGTCTTGCAATTCATAGCTCTATGACCAAATTTATTACATGAATAATAGTAACCATTAAAAGGTCTTACCTTTGTATAGTTCCTCACAATGTGCCCATGCTTGTTACATGCAAAACAAGTGTGATCTATAGGCTTGCACTCATTCTTAGGTGGTTCACCATTATCTTTGGTTTGATCTCTAGTCTTCTCAGTATCAGTAGAGTCTTTTTGTGTATCCTGTCTTTCTCACATGTTGTCAATCTGATTATGTGCTTCATTGTATCCAATGGAGCTATTATCTCCTTTAGCTCTTCTTGCATATAATTGAGATTCTATTAAATCAAAACTAGTGTGTAATTTATCAAAGTGATTCTTAGCCTCTTTCAATTCAGATTCCAAGCTTTCCTTGTTGTTTCTTATTTCCAAGATTTCCATGTTTTGTTGCCTTATCTCTTCATTGAGTTGAAGGTTCTCTTTGATTTGTTCATTGTAGACTTCCTCATTGATAGTCAGTTTATCATCAAACTCTTGAAGTTGTTCTTTTAAGGATTTATTTTCTTCATTTAGCTTCTTGACCTTTGCTCCTAGATCAATGTTAGAGAATTCTTTCAAATCCTTGCTTAGTCTTTTGATAACTAATTGGGCATCACTAAACTTTCCTTTAGTTCAATTTCTCTTTCTGATATTTCCAGGTCTTCAAGAGAAGCTTCAAGATTTATTTTTAGATGTTTCATTTCTGCTTTGTCCATGATCTCCTCAAGTGGTTAAAATTCTTTGCTAAGGACCAGAGCTCTGATAGTAATTGTTAGGAATGGAAACACTAAGAGGGGGGGTGAATCAGTGTTCATTGTATTTTATCTTTTATCTTTAATCTTTATAATGAACTTATATTCTTAAGAACTGAAATAAACATTTACATAAACATGAAACATGAAATCAACACATGACACCAATATGGTTACAAGGAAACCCAAATAGGTAAAAATCCCAATGGGAATTGACACCCACTAATATTCTGCACTAGTGTTTTGTGATCCTTGTTAGAAGATCTCTAACCCTATTAGGAGTTTCTTTACAATGATTTAAGTATAGTAGACCTTCTCAAGGGTCAAATCTTGTTAGGATTCTTTTACAATAGTCCCTGTTAGGAGAGTGGATGCACTATCCTAGAGCTCACTACTCAAGTGGTGAAGGCTACAACCTTTTGATCTTAGATACACACTATATTGATGAAATACGACTAATTTAGAACCTAACTAAAGGTCTATGATTAGAGATCACTGAGTTTTTGATTAGATATGTAATATGATTAAATCAGTAATATGTTGTCATTGATGTCAAGTAGTTTGAAAATACTTATTTTGTAAGCTACTATAACTAAACATCTTTAGAAAAGGAGTAAAAGAGATGAAGAATAGAAATATCTACATGAGGAAGATGTATATGAAAGATGAGGATAAGGAATACATTGAGTAACTTGTTGATGAGTCTATGATCTTATGTTATTGACTTGATTATGTTTCATTCATCTATGATGAAGAAAAGAACTGAAAGACACAAGATAGTGTGGTCGGTTGATGAAGAATTACATTATACACCGAGCAGTGTAGTGTATACCGAGCATAGTATAAACTGAGCTTGTGTTCACTGACACATTTCTTTGTTAACCAAGTAGGAGAGAAGAAACTAAATGATTAGTTTAGCCATTAAGGATTAATGAGCTAGAAAGTACATCAAAATCAGTGATGGAGATAATGTTTGTTACAGAGATCAACAGCTAGCATAATTCAAGGAAGATCTAAAGGATGAAATCAAAACATGTTATTGGCACAACTGCCAAAGAAGGTTTAAGCGGAAAAATGGACAAAGGAGAATAAGCGGCAAAATCTCATGGAGGAAAAGAAAATAGTTTACTTGTCTATTTAAGAGACTAGAGTTTCACTGTGAAACAAATGTTGGAAGAAGAAGGACTGCATAATTATCACATGAACAAGATTCATGTATGCCTGATCAAACCGGTTAAGAAGACCCAAACTATAGAATTTACCAAGCATCGAAAAGCTATTACCAAGTGACAATAAATCATTGATATTGTTGATACAAAATTGTTATATTGATCAGAGGATTTGATTGAGTGAAATATAGATCTGAACATCTGCAATTGAAGTTGTATTGTAATCAGATCAAACTGCTATTACATTTTAACCATTCTAAACAGAGAAATCTCTTAACGAAGTGGACTTGAAAGTCTTATATGTTTCATTCATAGAATGAGCATTTTTATCCTATCAACCCCATAGTGAATGTTGGTTGGATGATAATGGTTGGTCTAAAATCCTCTAACAAGGTCACACCTAACATTGTGTTTATAACCTTTAATAGGGTTGGGTCTTCACCAACCTCACTTCGGAAGAGTGAACATTTTTGGGTTTTCGGTCCCAAGTGGTTTTTCCCTTCACAAGGTTTCCACGTTAAATCTTTTGTGTTATGTGTTCATTATGGTGATTGTTTTTTATCATACTTTACATATTACATATTAGATTTGGTCAATAATCATTAGTTTTTAATTGATTTGTAATCGGTAAAAGTGCAAACAATAAAGTATTTTATGTTACCAAGCTGCATAAGTTTAAGTAAATTGTTTTGGATTATACATTTGGATTTGGGACTATGGATAATTGATTCACCCCCCTCTCAGTTATTCTAACAATTGGTATCAGAGCTGTGGTTTCTTGGAATAGAGTTTTAAGGACTTCAACACAAAGGTCTCAAAAAGTTTAAAAGGGAAGTGCCAAAGCTTAACAAGGATAACTTCACAATATGGAAAAGTTGAATGAATCTCATGTATCTGGGGTTGGGAATTCTTCCCTAGATATGATGGAGAATGGATACCTTGCACCACCCACTGGTCCCTTAATGCTTGATCAATTAAGGGATAGGCATGAACATGATATTACCATGATGGAGATTGTTGCTACCTATTTAGATGCCGAATTTGAAGATGTCAAGGACTGTACTAGTGCTAAGTAGATGTGGGATAAACTAGCTCTAATCTATAGTGGTGATGCGAATGTCAATAGAGAAAGAGCTAAAAGCTTGAGAGGAAGATTCTATTGGTTCCCCTTCTCTTTCTACTTGCAGGTCTACACTATGATTAACAAACTAATGTCACTGACTCTATCACCACTCCAAAGTATGCAAGGAAAAAGGCCAATTAATGAGGATCAACAAAGATCCTCCTAAACTTTGAGCCTAGATTCTCAGGTGGGTGTACCTTTGACTCACTTCTTCAAAGGAGTCACAAAATATTATACAACTATACCCTTCACAAATTGATTTTAAAGATTTTATGATTTATATTTGTTTGTGACTGATGATGAAAGATTGCTTCCAAAAGATAGACCAGTGTCTTCTCCTAGGGCATAGAGTCATAAACAACATACATCAACTAAAGCCTTAACTTGAATATAATCAGATTTAGAATAAGTGCTTTGCCTATTATTCCTCTCACTCACATATGTGGACATCAAATTTCTATTTCACCCTGAATAATCTGATTTTATCTTTAAGGATTTAATCCTGACTTTGGCAAGAACTCAAAGACAATCTCAAAATATACTTTTTATACCATATACTAACTTACTTTGTAACATTAGCATATAAGAACTCAAGATCAATACAAGAAGACATACACAAATACAAGACTAGAATCCAAGTGCATTCTCATTAAAATTTGCAGAATCAATACATTGCAAGACAACAAAATACTCAGGAAACAATACTAAGTCCAATCCCTGTCTTCAATTTTTAGATTAATCATCAACAACCTTCACAAATAAAAACCAGCTACAATATATACCACTAGTCATCTTGGAATCCCAAAAATTAGGATGCAATAAGCTATGAATGACTAGGGCATAATTAGGATTTGTAACCACTCCACCAACCAGATTCAATTAGGAAATCAATGCAGGGAGGGAAAACCAAGCGTACTCTAGCAATCTGAACCCAAAATGATCTTTATTGATAGTGAAGGACTGATCAACACATAGGAAATCTTAAACCCATCATGTAAACCCCTCTACAACCCCAATTTCAATGCCCACTAAATGTACATCCTACCAACTTTCATGATGTGGACACCACCTACAACCAATCACACCTCTGGACCATACTATACCAGTAATCACAAAATCTTTCCATGCAGATCAGCTGCCTAAGCATTGAAAACATAGTCCTTTTGTCACTGAAACCCTTACTAATTCAAATCTGGAAGAAATGACTACTTGCATGGCATGGGATAGTAAATTAATGACCAAAATTCAAACTAAGATCCACTTCATATCATGACTGTCAGATCTCCTCATTTTTCCCAGGCTCATAGCTTAACTCTTAATAGGAATCCTGGTTTTCATTTTGCCCTAGTCACGAGATCGCCAGTCACTCCTTTTAGCCTTAGTTACCTCCAGAGACTAAGCGACTGCAGTCTTGAAATCTCACAGTCATATCTTAAACCACCAAACCTTTCAAAGATCACATGACTGAAGAGATTCTAAGTCATGAGATAAAATCACTAACTGCATCATTATTGGGAGACTACGTGACTGAAGGTAAACTAATTGCCTTGAGACCCTTTACCTTCTATCTAGAGATTATGCGACTAAGGCAAATCCTAAGTCACTAGACACATTTTCTTTTCCTCCTGATCTAGTGACTACAAGAGGCCTTTAATTTTTTACATCTGGTGACTGGGTGACTATAGTCTATTTTTAGTCACAGCAGAAAAATCTATCCTTGCGCGATCATGTGATTGAGCACTTTATCATCTAATTTTTCATATCCTGAGATCATGTGACTGTAGTCTTATGGTTGCGAGAACCATATTCTCTATTCAGTGACCTCCCGATCTGGAGATCTAGCGACTAACAAGGAGTCTCTCAATCGCTGAAATGTTTTGACTTTTCAACTTCCTCCCTGAGATCATATGACTACCATTGATCTTCAACTCCATCCATCCTACGGTCCATATTTAGTCATTTGAGATTTTCTTACTTAACTATTTGATCCAACAACCTGGAGATAACCATGTCATAGAATCACTCAACATTTATCATTTAACTGCTAGGAACATGAGACTTTAAGACCACACAGTCGCTTGATCACTGAATGAGAACTTAACTATTGAGCAATACCTCAATGTTACCTTTACTTTAACCTCACACTATCTAGAGACTTGGTGACTAAGAGCATCACTGAGTCTCACAATATTTTTCTTAACTAGGGTTAAACCCTGAGAATATGTGACTAAGACAAATCTCCAAGTCGTGAAAAGATTTCTTAACTTTGAGTTAGATTCAAAGACCTAAAACTTCCTTAGTTGCTAGATCGTTGAATACCTTTTATAAACTCTAAGCATACCGACAACCTACGACATTGTTGCCTGGCAACCAATAGAAATCTAACACCTTAGCTCTATCTGACAACATATCCACTTGTATTATCTTTATCATGGGCCTACCATTACGAGATTCAGTGACTAAAGAAAAAGTAACCGCCCAGAGAATCTAGAGATCACACGACTGAAGAAAAATCAAAATCATGAGATAAACTGTGACTTGACTACTACATTACGTGACCAAGAGATGCCCATGCCCCTGAGTCATTGAACCAAAATAGTAACTGCATGCATACTCAGAGACCTGGTGACTAACCGCTAGTGTAGTCACTAAATTTCATCCTTAACTGCTGAGATCTGATGACTAACTGCCCTCTAAGTCTCTTAAAGATATGGAATATTTTGAAAACATTGAGAGACCTCATGACTAAAGGATTTGGAGAGTCACGAGATAAAAAGGAATATACTGTTAGAATTGGGAGATTGAGTGACTAAGGGAGAGATAAAGTGCACATGCTTTTAAGATCACTTAAGTGGCCCAAAAAAGTAATAAAGGAAAAGAACATGGCCATGATAATTTAGGGTTTTTCTCACCAATGGCTAGAATTATTAATTTTGAACTTAGGGTTTCAAGCCAGAGACAAGGAAAAACTTGTAGAGAATAGAGAAGAAATCATATAGCCATAAAATTTTTGCAGGTACTAACAGTGGCTCTATCTGGGGATGCATGCCTCTTGCGGGCATTGCAAGAATTCAGAATTTCTGGTTTTAGAGACCACCAACAAAACAAAATTTAAACAACAAAGAGCAATGGGACAAAACCCTACTAGCTAGCCAAGAGAAAAATAGATAGAAAGAAACACACTACTATATACAAACCTAACTACTGTTCATGGAAAGAAAATGCCTTCAATTGAAGTATTTTTTCAAGAATTGTCCATGAACTAGCAATTCTTGAATATCACTATTTATTTCTTTGACAATATAAGAATCTTGTCCCCATCTTTCATGAATCAGATATGGTCCTAGCCAGACTGGATGAAATTTTCCATGTTTTCCCTTTATCTTCCAATCTAGCATTCCAGATTAATACCAAGTCATCAGGTTTGAACTTCCTTTCAACAATCTTTTTCTCATACAGATTTTTAACCTGCAATTGTAACTTGGTGTTTTTTGAAGCTGATTCTCTTCTAGTTTCATCCAGCCTGATGAGATCTTCAATTCTTAATTGCATTTCATCATCTATATCATCATCATATAATTGAACAAACTTATAAATTTCCAATAAATTATTTTGAGGCATCCTTGCATGTATCCCATACACTAGGTTAAATGGTGCACAACCAATTGCCTTCTTCATAGTTACCCTATCAGCCCATACAGCTAATGGTAACTTTGAATTCCATGCCCTTTTATTCTTATCAAGAATTCTCTTGAGGATTTTTATTAAACTTTTGTTAGATGATTCTGCCTACCTATTTCCTTGTGGATGATAGGGTGAGGAGTATGACATCTAGATTCCAAAACCTTGATAGAATTCCTTGTACCTAGCAGACCTAAAGCACATTGCATTATCACTAAAAATCCTCTCAGGACAATCAAATCTTGTAACAACATTATTCAATAGAAAATCAATCACCACCCTGCTTGTTGCATTCCTTGTAGGAATAGCCTCTACCCATTTTGTAAAATAATCAATGGCAACTAAGATCCAAGAGTGTCCCCCACTGGAATTTTTTGGGATCTCTCCTATAAAATCCATTCCCCATTGTTGGAATGGAGCTTGCACTTCAACTGGCCTCAAAGGTATATTTTCAAAAAATTTGAGCTTACCAGAGAATATTTGACAAGCATCACACTTTCTTGCCAGTTGCTTTGCATCTTTGAAGATTGTGGGCCACTAGAATCCTGCTCTCAAGACCTTTTGAGTAGTAGTTCTACCCATATAATGTCTACCATAGATCCCCTCATGCATTTCTTTTAATAACTTGTCAGCTTGATTTTCATCAACACATTTCAAAAGTATGCAATCAAAATTTTTTCTATATAATTTTCATTTTATAATCACATACTTGATGGCTTGTAAATTCAGTGTTATTTTCTTATTGCCATCCATCCCTACTGGACACCTCATGTTCCTTAAGTAAAAGATAATATCTTGATACCAGATACAATCATCCATATCACAAGTATAATCAATCTCAGTCTGGTTTATCTGATTTGCATCAAGATTGTGAGCCATGATTTTTGCCAATCCTTGTCCTCTAACCAATTTGGTAATCTGGATGTCAATATTGAATTCTCAAATTCTATTTATCCATCTACCTCTCCTTCTAGACACCTCTTGCTATGAAAAAATATCTCGTACTACAGCACTTGGTACAAAAGCAATCAAAATTGCTCCCATCAGATAGCATCTAAAAGCCTTGACAACCTTCACTAGTGCATATGCTTGTTTTTCATTGATATCATATTTTAGTTTAGCAGCCTACAAAGATTTACTAAAAAATGCAATAGGCTGCTCATAACCCTCATTATTCTTCTGTAGCAAGACTACAACAATAGGATGAAAAGATGCAAAAGAAAAGATGTGCATTGGGATATTGTAATCAGGTGCTTTAAGTACAGGTGCATCTTTGATAGCCTGATTGATATTATTGAAAGCTTCATCAAGCTCACCCTCCCATTTGATAATAGATCCTTTCTTCAACATCTTGGATATTGGCCTAGTAACCTCAGCAAAATTTGTCACAAATCTCCTCAAGAAATTTACCTGGCCAAAGAAAGATTGAATCCCCTTAACATTTTTTGGCTTATGAATTTTTTCAATAGCTGTCACCCTTTCTAGATCAATTCTTACTCCTTGCTTCCCAACTAGGTGGCCTAGCAACTTGCCTTCAGTCACACCAAATGCACATTTCCTTGGATTTAATGAAATTCCATATTCCAAATCTTTCACAAATATTTTCTCCAAATGAAAGTAGTGATCCTCTTCCCTTTTGGAATATGTAGTTAAATCATCCTGATAAATAATAAGGAAATCATCTATAAAATTTGCAAAGGCAACATCCATTGCCCTTTGAAAAGTTGCACCAGCATTTGTAAGACCAAAAGGCATCCTCACATAGACATAAGTCCCCCAAGGTGTAGTAAAAGATGTCTTAAATAGTTTTGATTCTTTTACAATTACATGATTATAACCAGTAAAATCATCCATCATAGACATCAAATTAGACCCAGTCACTCTTTGCAACATAGCTTCCATATTAGACAAGCAGTAGTTATCCTTTAGAGAAGAAACATTTAGATTTCTGAAATCCACACATTGTCTGATGTCTCCATTCTTCTTCCTGACAGGAACCAAATTTGACACCCAAGAAGAATGCCTAATAGGCTTTATAATTCTAGCATCTCTCAACTTCATTAATTCTTCCTGCATTTTAGGTGCTAAGGTAGGATTTATAAGCCTTTGTTTTTGCCTAAAGGGTTTGGCATCCTCTTTCAAAGGAATAATATGCTGGAACAAGTCTTCTCTATAAACCTTTAGGTCATCATATGACCATGCAAAAACATGCCTAAATTTTATTAATAACTCAATCAAGGACTTCCTTACCTTGTGAGACATTTCTCTACCAATGTAGACCTTCTTAGGTGCTTCTTGTGTACAGAGATTTATTTCTTCTAAATCGATTTGGTCTTCCCTTTTAGTACCTATCTAAACTCTGTCCTGATTATCAAATACATTTTCTAGAACAACAAGTCCCTTGGGAACCTTGTTAGTTTTTAGTTGTAGGAATTCATTACCAAGGACAACTTCTTTTCCTTCTACAGTCTCAACCAAGGCTGAACAATCTAACTCCTGACCATGATATTGGTCTTCACAATTCATAAATCTCAAGATATCTTGGTCATCTTCAAAAACTTGCTAGTTCTCAACATTATCTAGTATACGAAGCCTAGTCTGAATTTCAACTTTAGAGAGGCCAGCAAGACTAATGTCGCTAGGATTGATTGCTATATTGGCTAACAAATCGACCATCTTGTTATTACTTCTATCCTTCCATACAATATTGAAGGCAACAAAATGCTCAATCATATCCCACACAACATTTCTATATTGTTTCAACCTCTTTTTCTTTGAAGCATACACTGATCTTATTTGGGACACCACTAATTTAGAATCCCCAATAACTTTTATATATTTAATTCCATGCTTCTGTGTCAACCTCAGTCCTAGCAATAATGCTTCATATTTTTCTATATTATTGGTACAAGAGAAACTCAATGTGAAGAAAACTTGTAAGAGCTCCCACTAGGAGATGTGAGTAGAATACTTGCTCCTGCTCCATCTTTGTAGCTAGCACCATCAAAGTACATCATCCACAAATCACCCTTCACAAATTCAGAACCTATCTCTTTAGCAATACAGGGCAATACAGGCTCCTTCTCAAGTAAAGTGACCTTAGCTCTGAAAGCATTGACATCAGTATCTACAAAGTAGGTAACCTCATTATCAATATTCTTTTCAATCATATAGGTTACCCTTGGTTCCCTTTCAATCCTAATTGACTAACCATCAAACTTGAAAGTTGCAAAAGACAAATCACACTGCAAACTTCCACCCATGGCAGCACTCCATTTTCTAGATAATAGCATCCCATAATGAGGTGGAATGTCTACCACTAAAACACTCATAGTCAATTCTTTCTCTGGATAGGCTGCCAATCTATATGGCATTGCATTTATAGTCCCAATGACTGGTACTTCTCTTTGATCCATTGCACAACATCTGCCCTGGATTGTATCAACTTTGAGGCCTAACTTTTCCATAATTTTGACAGGCATGACAGTATTGGAAGCACCTAAATCAATCATACAATTTCTTAATTTCATTCTATTTACAATGATACTCAGAAAGAATGGGTCTATGTTTTCAAGGCTAGCATTGACAGAGTTGTCCAAGTATATAGGTGGTATATGAGATACCAATCCTTGAACCTCCACTTCTTTCAAAACTTTAACCTAAGGTTCATTGTATGAAACATCATTATCATGGACATTATCTACCCATGCAAGAGCCCTATCCTTATGTTCAAGGATCCTCAAAAATTCTGACAAAGGAACCTTGACAGTTATTTGAGATAACACAGCCAACATATCAACAAGGACAGAGGGAGGAAACTCAATCTGCACTACCCTAGTGTCTTTTTGTTTATCTAATACATTAGTTGTAGCTGTGATTTTTATTTTTTCAGCTTTAGCCATTGTGCTAACTGCATTTTCCACTTCATTCTGATGATTTTTGTCTCAAACAGTAGAAATCTTTTCAGCTTCAACTCCCTTAGGTTCCCACTTCTTATCTTCCACATTTTTGAACCTTACTAAATGATCATCCTTTGATCTATTTCCACTAGATCCCCGGAGCTGGTGTTCTTTATAAACATCCCTGTAGCCTTTCTAGTAGTGTCTTTTGTTGTCATATTTCTATTTTGCACTTGGGCTACCATTTCTATAGTAATCCTATCAATTTCTTCCTTTGAAGGTCTTCTCAAATTTACTGTTTCTAAGGAGGAGTTTATGTTACATATCTTTTCATTAATGTCATCATTATCAGAAAAAACCTCCTGATGGAAAAGTGCCCTATTATGTCTTTTCAAACACACATCTGCTTCTTCATCAATATTAGAATCATCTTCATATCCCAAATATGAATTTTTCATATTGCACCCAATGTCATCATGAGTTTCTTCTTGATCTAGCTTTTCAGTACTATCATTTTGGTATGCTGGCATGGATTGTGCAACTACACAATACTCTATAGAATGAGGGGATTGAGATGCTATACACCATGGTGTATCCTCTATGACATTTACACAAGCCTTTTGTAAAGGATCAAGAATAGACCTATCATTGTTTCCTCTTGTAGCAGGGATAATAGGCTTGCCATCTTTCCATTGGGTATTATAGGGGTAACTTTGCAGTCTATTCTGCCTATTGAAATTATTGTTGAATTGAGGCTTTTCATTAGGAGGAACATTATTATTCCTATTAGCAAGTACTTTCAAGTCTTTCAATGCATTCAACACCTTATCCAACTTCTCTTCCTCTTGCTTCTTATTTCCAACATTTTTTTCATTATCCCTTTTAGATTTTTTATCTCCAAACAACTTAGGATCATCTCTTTTTCCACCCAATTTTCTTGATATTTTCATATTGTTTTCAATATTGACAGCAATCCTAAAATCATCTCTAAGAGTTCTTGGTTCTTTGTCTCTCAACAAATATCCCATTTTTCCATCAAAGGCATTTAAGTATGTGGTCAAAAAAACATTATCATCTAACCTCATAACTTAAAACAATTTATGCATACCCTTCTAAAATCTCATATTGAACTCAGCTGCAGATTCATTCTAATTTTTTCTTATAGTGTTGAAATCATTCAACATGAAACTAGCATTAGGCCTATCACCATATTGTTCTTTGGAACATTTCTCAAAAGAATCCCAAGTGTTAATACATCGGTCAGGGAGTCTCTTGAACCAATCTCTAGCATCCTCCACCAAAGATTGAACAAATAATTTCATGACTACATCCTCATGCTCCACCTTATAATCATTTCGCATATCAACAAATAACCTAAGATTTTCCTTACAACTAATGGCATTGTTACTAGAAAACTTAGGTACCTTATCTCTTATATCAGTTGGAAAAGCATTTGGGTAGCCAGGTATTCCATCAAAACTAATTTGCCTATAGCCTTCTAATTGCATAGGTCTTTTTTGAAAACTTGAACTAGTGTTCCCTTTAGGGTTAATGTTTACATTTACATTTCCATCTACTTGTACATTCGACTATTGTTTAGGGTCAATATTTATTTTAGCAGATGAAGAAGGAACTGGATTACTAGCACTAGCATTACCAAATGGAACATCATTAGAAGTTTTAGATGGCATACCTATTTCATCAGTAATGGATGGTATAAGTGTATTTGTAGGTGTGGCCTTCAAGAACTGGATCTTTCTTCTTTTTTCTGCAATGGAGGCTTCAATTTCAATCCTCTCTAATTCTCTTGCTAGGTCATCATCCTCTCTTCTTCTTCTTTCCATCTTTGTATCCTTATTTGAAATGGGTGGTGGGACCTTTGGTATTGCCACTGGCTTGCTTATTTGGAGTCCCACCATCTTTTTCTTTCCTTTTTCTCCTACAACAACAATAGGTCTAGTAATCTCATGCCCATCCTTATCCTTAGGTAGAGAAGTATAAATTTGAACATGTCTAACCATAGGGCCCTCTTTATCAAATTCATGGTCTTGCAGCAAATGTTCTTGCTCACTTCTCAAAGCATCAAGATCACCAAAGACATCATGCTATAAAGTTTTAGGTGTAGAAAAAAGCATCTTGTTTCTCTCCTTCAGCTCATTAATCTTTCTAAGAAGAGATTCTCTTTCTATCAAAGCATTCACTTTCTTAGCCTCTCTTTCTTTTTGTAACCTCTTGTGTATGGCATCCTGCTCTGCCAGTTGTAACCTCAATGCACTCAAGTCATTTGGGTCTATCATAATATCCTCAGAACTTGATGACACATCCATATCAGTAGGATTTTGATATGAGAAATGGACCCATCTTGGCCCCTTGGGTTGCCTTCTGGACATATCCTCATCAGGATCTAAATTTGGTCCAAAACCCACGTCTCTGGCTTGTACATTCTGTCTTGCAGGTAATGAATCTTTATCTTGAAATATTGCCTCTAGGGTATCATAAAATTTGTCTTTAGAGAAACCACTATCAGATTTAGAAATTTTGTATTGTGAATCCTCCTCACTAGAGGATGCAAGTGGTGCTCTATTTCTAGCACTTTGTTCTCTCATGGGAGCACTAGTAGATTCTCCATCTCTCCTGATCTAGCTTCTCTTTTCTAATCTAGGTAACTGTTCCAAAGTAACGTCTAGATGCTTCTTGACAAAAGACCTAGTATTTCTTCTTTTGTCCATGGTCTGCAATCTATAACACTAGTTCTAACCCTTTGAGTTGCCACCCACCAAATATGGGAAATCTTTCAATTTTTTCAAGAAAATAATTGAATACAATAGGAGAAACACAAAAGTCCACTACTAACTTTTATCTTTAGACTCTCCTCAGTAGAGTCACCATTTTGTTGCTTCCCCTTCTCTTTCTACTTGTAGGTCTACACTATGATTGACAAACTCATGTCACTGACTCTATCACCACTCCGAAGTTTGCAAGGAAAAGGGCCAATTATTGAGGATCAACAAAGATCCTCCTACACTTTGAGCCTAGATGCTTAGGTGGGTGTACCTTTGATTCACTTCTTCAAATGAGTCACAAAATATTATACAACTATACCATTCACAAATTGATTTTAAAGAGTTTATGATTTATATTTGTTTGTGATTGATGATGACAGGCTGTTTCCAAAACATAGACCAGTGTCTTCTCCTAGGGCATAGAGTCATAAACAACATACATCAACTGAAGCCTTAACTTGAATATAATCAAATTCAAAATAAGTGCTTTGCCTATTATTCCTCTCACTCACATACCTGGACATCAAATTCCCATTTCATCCTAAATTCTTTGATATTATCTTTAAGTATTTAATCCTGACTTTGGCAAGAACTCAAAGACAATCTCACAATATAATTTGTATACCATATACTAACTTACTTTATAAAATTAGCATATAAGAACTCAAGATCAAGACAAGAAGACATACACAAATATGAGACTAGAATCCAAGTGTATTCTCATTAAAATTTGCAGAATCAATGCATTGCAAGACAACAAAATACTCAAGAAATAATACTAAGTCCAATCCCTCTCTTCAGTTTTTAGATTAATCATCAACAACCTTCAAAAATAAAAACCAACTACAATATATACCACTAGTCATCTTGGAATCCCAAAAATCAGGATGCAACAAGCTACAGATGACTAGGGCATAATTAGGGTTTGTAACCACTCCACCAACCAGATTCAATTAGGAAATCAATGTAGGGAGGGAAAACCAAGCGTACTCTGGCAATCAGAACCCAAAATGATCTTTATTGATAGTGAAGGACCAATCAACATGCAGGAAATCTGAAACCCATCAAGTAAACCCCTGTGCAACCCCAACTACAGTGCCCACTGAATGTCCATCCTACCAACTTTCATGATGAAGACATCACCTGCAATCAATCACACCTTTGGACGATACTGTACCAGTAATCAAAAAAACTTTCCATGCAAATCAGTTGCCCAAGCATTGAAAACATAGTCTTTTTTTTGCCAAAACCCTTAATGATTCAAATCTAGAAGAAATAGCTACTTGCATGGCATGAGATAGTAAATCAACGGCCAGCATTCAAACTGAGATCCACTTCATATCATGACCGTCAGATCTCCTCATTTTTCCCGGGCTCATAGCTTACCTCCAGAGACTAAGTGACTGTAGTCTCAAAATCTTGTAGTCATCTCTTAAACTGCCAAAACCTTTTAGAGATCACATGACTGAAGAGATTCTAAGTCGTGAGACAAAATCACTAACTGCATCATTATCGGGAGACTACACGACTGAAGGTAAACTAAATGTTAGAAAGTAAAGTCCACCAAGATAACTAAGAGGGGGGATGAATTAGTTATCAAATAATTATAACCTTTATCAACTTCAACATCATTTAACCATTTAAGCAATGTAATTACCAACCATAAAAAGATATTTATACACAATGACACAATAACACAAGATATGTTGACTAGGGAACCTCTTGATCAATGAGTAAACCCTGATGGGAATGATGCCCACAAAAGATGAACTAATATAAATATTCCTTGTGAAAGGATGGAATCTATTAGGAGTCTTATGAATTAAATTCAATACATATGAATCGCTGTTAGGAGATTTTGAATCCCTGTTAAAAGATTCTAACCCTGTTAGGAGTTATGGAAGACAAAAGGACCCACTACCCAAATAGCTTCAGGGTAAGATCACTGAACACACTGTCCAAATGACCTTAATATTATTCAACAGAATAATATGAAATATGTTACCTCCTCACTATGCCAAACTACACTCACTGCTACACCAGATCTCAATTCCAGATCTATGTACTTCGTATGTCTTCCTTCACAATTTTGCTTTCACAACTTCATTAGCTCTTTTCTTCACTTCATCCTTACATTCGCATTTAACCATACCATGCTCACACTTCTTTTCACATTACTACCACTACATTAAAATAAAGAAAAACATTCATTCCTTTATACCACACTCAAATAATTACAAATGAGTTGGCACACAAATACAAAATAAAAGTTTAAACACGCTACATCAAAATTACACAAAACTATCAGCTTCCAGATATAATAACTCTTCACTCATGTGACTTCGAAGTTTGCACTATGAACCACATCACTATCAATGTGTCTCAACCTTCCCTTTAACTGCACAAAACCAGATTCCATCATGATTAGGAGATATCATCTGATTTCCACAAACCGCTACTCAGGAACACTGCCTAAATATTGCTTCCACCAAAATGCTCATAACTTCTATGAATAAATGAATTACTATCTGTGCTCTTAACCATAGAAAAATAACATATCAATGAATATAACCTCAACATCGCATAGCTCCAACTACAATATCCTGCGTGCGCTAATCAAAACATTGTCTACTTCTCTACTAGTCTCCAGAAGATCACTGTGTTGACATCAATGACAATCATAGTCATGAATGCAACAACAACTGTAGACTAGGCTTTTGAGGATACCTGTTTTGAAAGCTTCAAGCCAAAAAAACATTAGATTTTAGTCTAAGCATGAAATCAATTCAAAACAAATAAAACTCTAAACTAAGCCACCTTAGATAAAGCTTAAATAGGTGCACCCAAGCACTGTTTGATTTGCTCTTGCTTAGGGGATGTGAGTGTGCTCTCTAAGCACTCGGAGCATATTCTAATGCATGCTAAGATGGATTGAGATCCATGAAAAACTCATAAATGGCACAAAATAGGTATAGAACACCTGATTTTCCCCTAAGGCCTCAAGGATCCAAATGATGCTGAAATGAAGATTAAGCTACATGGTGTTTATGCTAAGGTTGATTTTAACCAAATAGAGATGTGATGATGATGATATGCTATGTAAAATGAGGAAATAAACTATGTTAATCCATTATTACTAAATTAGGATGAGCTAAAATGCTTGAAAGTAAGCTAGATTAAGATGATTATGCTAAGTCTAGAGCTAAATGGGCATGATAACAATGCTTGAAATGAAAGGTGAATGGTTGTTTTGCTCTTGGAAATGAGGAGAATTTATAGGATTTGGGAAGGAGGAATGAGTGGCCAGGATCAAAATCCTTAAGAGAGGCCAAGATTCATTCAAAGGGGAGCACATGGATTGTGCTAGTTTAGGGCCACCTCCTTGTGACAAGTGTCATAAGGGCATTGGGTTGAAAGATGGGAGGAATGTGCACAATTTGGGAAATGTGCCTAAGGTCAAAGGGTGTAAGAAAGGGGTGAGGGGCTTCTTAAATGCATGATAAATGCATGTAAGAGAGATAAGGAGGCCATAAATGCACTTAATGCATGTAGGAGAAGTTTCTAGAAGTTTGTTGACTTTGGGTTAAGCTTAGGAGTTGGCTAACCTTGGTTAGGGAATGTGACAGGATTAGGGGGGGATTAGGATTAGGATTAAGACTTTCTAAAAGAGTCTAGAATTTCCTTAGGATAAACATGGATTTTAGGAAATAAATAAAGATTTATTTATTTCCATGGTTTAGGTTTTAAGAACATTTATTAAAATTGAATTTAACAAATATGAGGATTAAATATTTAACCTTAATTAAATATTTTGAGTTGGGATTAGGGTTAGGAAATGATGGGATTAGCCTTTAATCGAAATTAAAGAAGGATTAGAAGATTCTGGAAGAGGTTAGTGGTCTTAAGGAAATTGGCCAAGTTTTGGGCAAAAAATAAATAAATAATTTATTTTGGGATTTTTTGGTCAATTTATTAATTAAATAATTAATAAATAAGGAGATAATGTTTAAATAAGATTTAAACATTTTTGGGAGGGATTCCTTAATTAAATATTTTTAATTAAGGTAAAGGGATTTAATGACATAAAAATAAATAAATAAATAAAATAAATAATTAATTAATAAATGATGATGTCATCAGGGATTTTTCAAAAAATAAAAATACTTTATTTTCTAAAAATTTTTTTAGGTGTCTACAACAACTACTACAGAATGACTGCCAACATCCAGCATTCATTCCTAACAATCTCCCCCATTGGCATTGATGGAAACATAGATGAAAAACATCTAATGTTCCAAAAATCCAATACTGCAACACTGCTGCTCTGACAAACATTTCAAATCTTGCTTTGTTACCCTATTCAGTTCTCTCCAACATATGGTACAAATGGTTTTTCATGTACACTTCTTCCCCATTGACATCAATGATAGAAATCTCATCACTATGTCGAAAACAACTCAATGTCAATAGACACTATTAAGAAAATACATTGACAAGAGTCCTCATGACTCAGCTCACATACTCCCCCATAGAGGAAGTATCAACATCCAATCCAGAAGAAAGATAGGGCTCATATACCACTGGATGGATGCAACCAACTATATCATTACTTAAAAGTAGGCTGGGGCATAACCCCAAGCATACCTCTTAGATACTCAAATGTATTCTTAGGCAAAGGCTTTGTAAATATGTTTGCTATCTATTCCTTTGTGCTCATGTACTCCAATCTAACTTCTTTTTCAACAACTTTCTCTCTTACAACATGATACTTGATCTCTATATGCTTAGTCTTAGAATGTAAAATGGGATTCTTAGACATACTAACTATACTGGTGTTGTTGCAATGTATGACAATAGGCTCAACAAACCTAATTCCAATATCCTTCAGCATCTGCTTCATCCAAATTATTTGGTTACAATTGTTTGCTGCTGCTACATACTCTACTTCTGCTGTGCTCTATGAAATACAATTTTGTTTCTTGCTTAGCCAAGAAACTAATCTTCCTCCAAGAAAAAAGGCTCCACCACTGGTGCTTTTCTTGTCATCAACACTACCTCCCCAATCAACATCTGTATATGCACATAGGGTAAAATCATCAAATTTTTCATACCACAATCCATATTCCATTGTACCTCTTAAATATCTCAGTATCCTCTTTATTGCTGCATAATGTGACTCTCTAGGTTCAGCTTGAAATCTTGCTACCATTCCAACTAAATGTTGTATATCCGGTCTAGTATGTGTTAAGTAATGCAATCCTCCAATCATGGATCTGTATTTCTTTTTCTTAATTGCCAGTGTTTCATCTTTGCTAGATAGTTTATGTCCTGTAACCATAGGTGTTCCAAATTGGTTTACAGTTCTCCATTCCAAATATTTTCAGCAAATCATTCAAGTACTTTGTCTAACATACAAAGATACGATCACTGTTCTATGTTATCTATAATCCCAAAAAATATTTCATCTCACCAATCATACTCATTTCAAATTCAGTCTTCATTTCATTAGCAAATTTGTCACTAGCTTCATCTTCTCCTCCAAAGATAATGTCATCAACAAAAATAACTATAATCAACAAACAATTTTCAATTTCTTTTGTGTACAAGTTTCTATTAGCTATTCCTTTAGTAAATCCCCATTTCAACAAATACTTATCCAGTCTAGCATACCAAGTTCTAGGTGCTTTCTTTAGTTCATATAATGCTTTTTTTAGTTTACATACCATATCTCCTTCTTGAGTCAAAGGAAAACCTTCAGGCTACTCAATGTAGACTTCTTCTTCCAATTCTCCATTTAGAAATGTTGACTTCACATCCATCTAATACACTTTGAATTTCTTAAAAGATTCATAGGCCAAGAACATTCTTACTGCTTCAATTCCTTCTTGTTGCGAGTATCCTTTACATACTAATCTTACTTTGTTTCTTACTACTTCTCCTTGTTCATTCATCTTGTTTCTGAATACCCATTTAGTTCCAGTCACATTCTTGACTTTAGGTCTAGGGACCAATTCCCATGTCTTGTTATTTTCAATTTGATCTAGTTCTTCTTTCATAGCATTAATCCAATGTTCATCTTCACAAGTTTCACTAGTAGATTTAGGTTCAATTTGAGAAATCAAATATAAATGTACCTTATTCCAAGTTAGAACTCCTCTATCCAACTTCCAATAACTTGTTCAACAGGATGATGTCTTGATATATACCTATTCAATGTCATAGTTACAGATCTTGCTTCAACTGTAGATTCTTCTCTAGATTCCTCTGGTTTCTTCTACAGGACTCTCATTCAATAATTCACTGTCAGTCTCATAGAATAATTCAGTAGTTTCAATGTTAGGCTGAGGATGAACTTCTTCATCAGATTCATAATCAAGCATTCTTTCCTAAATTTTAAACTTCTCATCAACTTTAAAATTTGCACTTTCAACAATAGTTTTAGTTCTCTTATTGTAACATCTATATGCTTTGCTTTTCAAAGAATATCCAAGAAAAATACCTTCATCACTTCTAGGATCAAACTTTCCAATATCATCATCTCTCTTTATATAACATTTGCTTCCAAAAATTCTAAAATACTTAACTGAGGGTGCATGTCCAAACCATAATTTATAAGGTGTCTTGTTTGTGTCTCCTCTGATTTGTACTATGTTCATTGTATATACTATTGTATTCACTGCTTCTCTCCAAAATATCTTCACCAAATCCTTCTCAAATAACATAGCTCTTGCTACTTCAGTCACTGACCTGTTTCTTCTTTCTACAATACCATTTTGTTCAGGTGTTCTAGGGGCCAATGTGAACTTCTTACTAGGAAATGAAATTCTCTTTTGCTTAGCCATCACAAATTCTTTGCCAATCATGTTAGTAGGCTTCATAATTTTAGGCAAATCCCTTACTGCAAGTGTAGTACTCACTTTCACAATGTTATCAAATTTTATATGACAAAACCTTCTATGCCATAACCAACTATCATCAATTTTAGTAATCAAACATGTCATCTCAATAGGATTCAACTGAAATACATTACCTCTGGTTCTATATCCAGTTCCAATCAGATTTCCATCTTTATCCTTTATCACACAATTTTTCTCAATAAACCAAACTTGATATCCCTTATCCACTAACTGTCCAACACTCAAAAGATTATGTTTCAATCCATAAACAAAGTAAACATCATCAGTATTAGTCTTTCCATCAAGAGTAATAGATCCTATACCTTTAATCAAACAAGGTGCATTGTTACCAACTCTAACAATTCCTCCATCATAATTGTTAAACTTTATGAACTTCTTCATGTCACCAGTCATATGATGTGAAAAACCACTGTCTATAATCCAATCAGCTTTCTTTTCAACTTAGGAAACTAATGCTTTTTATTCCTCAACATCAGATTTAGAATTCTCTTCTTTAATTTCTACAAATCCTATTTCATCATTAATCTCAGTATCACTTTCACTCAAAGTTCTTTCTATACTAGCTTCAAGATCTTCATCATTAGCATAATAACATTCCTTAGATCTTCTAGGCTTGAAATTATTTATGTACTTATTAACTCTCTTAGGACACTTAGATGCAAAATGACCATATTCTTGACAAGTCCAACATTTAAATATTTTCTTACCGTCTGGTTCTCTTTTCACAAGCAAGGCAATACCTTCTTCAATCTTTTTATCTTCATTTCTAGATCTTCTTCTACTGGCATAATCTCCACTCACACTGGTACTTCTTAACAAAGTAGGACAAATACTAAGAGCACTGAATGTTGTCTCCCTTCTAGGTAAGTCTCCTGATACCCTCAGGTTCATTTCTGCTACTTTCAATCTTCCAAGAAGAGTCTCTCTTGTAAAGTTTGTAGTACAAGGTATAACTTGTTCAATCATCTATGTTGTCTGCTCAAATACAAGAGTCAATGTCCTCAGAATTTTCCATATCACTTTATTCTCTATCTTTGTTCCTCCACAAGCTTTTATTCCTGTAATAATTTCTGACATTCTACCAATATAGCTTCTAACAGATTCATCTTCCATCATTCTTATATCTTCAAATGCACATATCCAATTATGTAATCTAGCTCTCTTTGCATGTTAATCACCTTCAAAAGTAGAGTGTAAAGCTTTCCAAATTTCATGGGCTTTTTAAAAACATTTTACTTGACTGTATTCATTCTCTATAAGTTCTGTCAAAAGTGCTTCTCTTGCAAGTATGTTACACATGAATAGATCTAGCTCATCTTTAGATCTTATCTCAAGATTATCTTCTCTAATGATAGTCTTCTCATTCTTTGTAATCAACCAATAACCTGGTCCTAAACACAGTAGATGTGTCTTCATCTTTTCCTTCCAGCTATCAAAATTTACTCCATCAAACTTAGGGCTTTCTTTCTTGAAATTCACCATGGATCTCCTTAAGCTATTAAAATTTCCTTTCAAGGACCTACTGCTCTGATACCAATTGTTAGAAAGTAAAGTCCACCAAGATAACTGAGAGGGGGGGGTGAATTAGTTATCAGATAATTATAACCTTTATCAACTTCAACAACATTTAACCATGTAAGCAATGTAATTACCAACCATAGAAAGATATTCATACACAATGACACAATAACACAAGATATGTTGACTAGGGAACCTCTTGATCAAAGAGTAAACCCCGGTGGGAATGATGCCCACAAAAGATGCACTAATATAAATATTTCTTGTGAAAGGATGGAATTTGTGAGGAGTCTTATGAAGTACATTTAGTACATATGAACCCATGTTAAGAGATTTTGAATCCTTGTTAAAAGATTCTAACCTTGTTAGGAGTTATGGAAGACAAAAGGGCCCATTGCCCAAACAGCTTTAGGGTAAGATCACTGAACACACTGTCCAAATGACCTTAATATTATTCAGAAAAATAATATGAAATATGTTACCTCCTCACTATGCCAAACCACACTCACTACTACACCAGATCTCAATTCTAGATCTTTGTACTTCGCATGTCTTCCTTCACAATTTCACTTTCACAACTTCATTAGCTCTTTTCTTCACTTCATGATTTCATTCGCATTCAACCATACCATGCTCACACTTATTTTCACATTAATACCACTAAATTAAAATAAATAAAAGCATTCATTCCTTTATACCACACTCAAATAATTACAAATGAGTCTGCACACAAATACAAAATAAAAGTTTCCACACACTACATCAAAATTACACAAAACTGTCAGCTTCTAGATATAATAACTCTTCACTCATGCAACCTCAAAGTTTGCACTATGAACAACATCACTATCAATGTGTCTCAACCTTCCCTTTAACTGCACAAAACTAGATTTGATCCTGATTAGGAGATATCATCTGATTTCCACAAACCGCTACTCAGGAACACTGCCTGAATACTGGTTCCACCAAAATGCTCATAACTTCTATGAATGAATGAATTACTATCTATGCTCTTAACCATAGAAAAATAACATATCAATGAATATAACCTCAACATCATATAGCTCTAGCTGCAATATCCCACATGCGCTAATCAAAACATTGTCTGCTTCTCTGCTAGTCTCCAGAAGATCACTGTGTTGACATCAATGACAATCATACTCATGAATGCAACAACAACTACTGCAGAATGACTGCCAACATCCAGCATTCATTCCTAACACTAACTACCTTGAAACCCTTTACCTTCTATCTAGAGATTACATGACTGAGGCAAATCCTCAGTCGCTGGACATATTTTCTTTTCCTCCTGATCTAGCGACTACAAGATGCCTTTAATTTTTTACATCTGGCGACTAGGTGCTTATATTCTATTTTTGGTCATGGGAGAAAAATCTATCCTTGCACGATCATGTGACTAAGCACTTTATCATCTGATTTTTCATATCTTGAGATCACATGACTATAGTCTCATGGTCATGAGAACCATATTCTTTATTCAATGACCTCTCAATCTGGAGATCTAGCGACTAACAAGGAGTCTCTTAATCACTAAAACATTTTTACTTTTCAACTTCCTCCCTGAGATCACGTGACTACCATTGATCTTCAACTCCATCCATCCTATGGTCCATATTTAGTCATCTAAGCTTTTCTTACTTAACTATTTGATCCAGTGACTTGGAGATAACCGTGTCGTAGAATCACTCAAGGTTTATCATTTAACTGCCAAGAACATGAGGCTCTGATACCACATAGTTGCTTGATCTCTGAATGAGAACTTAACTATCGGGCAATACCTCAATGTTACCTTTACTTTAACCCCACACTATCTGGAGACTTGGCAACTAAGAGAATCATTGAGTATCACAATCTTTTTCTTAACTGGGGTTAAACCCTGAGAATATGTGACTAAGACAAATCTCAAGTCACAGAAAGATTTCTTAACTTTGAGTTAGATTCAGAGACCTAAAACTTCCTCAGTCACTAGATTTCTAAATACCTTTTATAAACTTTGAGCATACCTACAACCTGCCACATCGCTGCTCGACAACCAATAGAAATCTGACACCTCAGCTCTATCTGACAACATATCCACCTATATTATCTTTATCATGGGCCTACCATTATGAGATTTAGTGACTAAAGAAAAAGTAACCACCTAAAGAATCTAGAGATCACACAACTGAAGGAAAATGAAAATCACGAGATAAACCATGAGTTGACTACTACATTATGCAACCAAGAGATGGCCATGCTATTGAGTCACTGAACCAAAACACTAACTACCTGCACACTTAGAGACCTAGTGACTAACTGCCAGTGGAGTCACTGAATTTCATCCTTAACTACTGAGATCTAGTGACTAACCACCCTCTAAGTCTCTTAAAGATATGGAATATTCTAAAAACATTGAGAGATCTCGTGACTAAAGGATTTGGAGAGTCACCAGATAAAAAGGAATATACTATTTGAACTGGGAGATTGAGCGACTAAGGGAGAGATAAAGCACACATGCTTTTAAGATCACTTAAGTGGCCTAAAAAATTAATGAAGGAAAAGAACATGGCCAAGATAATTTAGGGTTTTTCTCACCAATGACTAGAATTATGAATTTTGAACTTAGGGTTTCAAGCTAGAGACAAGGAAAAACTTGCAAAGAATAGAGAAGAAATCATATAGCCATAAAATTTTTGTAGGTACTAAAAGATTTGATGACTTGAAGATGAAAGAAGGTGAAAACATTGTGCAGTACACAAACAAAATAAAAGAGGTAGTTCACACTATTAGAGCATCATATGGAGTTATTAATGAAGACATTGTGGTAAACAAAATTTTGAGAACCCTATTGCCTAGCTATGCCATCAAAATATCTACAATTCATGAAAATAGGTGAGCACCTAATAGCACACTCACTCTTGATAATCTGATTGGAAAGCTTACAACATTTGAACTGAATAATTATGATAATAGTGTTGTACCCAATGTTGAATCTACTTTCATGACTTCTCTAAAGATTGGTAAGTCTAGTAGTAGAAATAAAAATGATGATAGTGATAGAAATACTAATGATGAGCTTGATGAACTTGAAGCTCTTATGGCCAGAAGGTTACCTAAAGGTAAAGGAAGGTATAGAGGCAAGTTACCTTTAGCATGCTTTAATTGTAAAGAAGTTGGCCACATCGTTGCTAGATGTCCACACAAGAAAGATGATGATAGAACCAAAGACCGATCTGAAGAAAGCTATGGGAGAAGATACAATAGAGGCTACCGACACTACAATAGAGATAATCAAAATAATAATGACAAAGGAAAGAAGGTTTTCTACATTGCTGAGGAAGAAGATATCACCGATACCGACACTGATGATGATGTGGATGTAGTATTTGTGGTAATGAAGGATGATTCCAAAGAAGATGAAAGGTATGTAGAGACAACACTTATCTCTAAAGTTAATAAGAATGATACATGGATTATAGATAGTGGTTGTACACATCACATGATTGGTGATGAAGAAAAATTTGATTATCTTGAAGAATACAATGGAGGATCTGTAAGAATGGGAAATTATGCACCCTATATGGTAAGAGGTAAAGGATCCCTCATGATAAACAATAGATTAAAATGTGAAAATGCTTATTGGGTAAGAGGATTAAACAATAACTTGCTAAGTGTGGCATAGCTGAACAATTCAGGCCATTGAGTTTCTTTTGAGAACAAAAAGGTGAAAATATTTGATGATGGAGGAAGACTTGTTGGAAATGGTACACAATCCATAGGTAATCTATTTTATCTTGATAATGATCAGTCTTCTTGTTTATTGATGAAAGATGAAGATGCATGGCTGTGGCATAAGAGGTTATGTCATGTGAATTTTGATAACATGATTAAGATCAGTAAAAAGAAAAGAGTTAGAGGTCTGCCTAACTTATCTAAGTTGGATCATGTTATGTGTCATGAATGTTATAAAGGTAAGATGACTAAGTCTAGTTTCAAAATCAAAGATTATTCAACAAAGAAGATACTTGAGTTGGTTCATATCGACCTATGTGGTCCTATGAGAACTCAGAGTTATTATGGAGACAGATACTTTATTCTTTTTGTTGATGATTATACTAGGTTAATGACTGTCATGTTCTTAAAAGAAAAATCTAAGGCATTCAAGATGTTCAAATGGTATAAAGTAAAAGTAGAAAAAGAGACCGGTAAAGATTTGAAATTCTTAAGATCTGATAGAGGAGGTCAATTTATCTCTGATGAATTTACTAATTTTTGTAATGAGACAGGTCTCTGCACCATGGACACCCCAGCAGAATGGCATTGCTGAGAGGAGGAATAGGTCAATTGTTAACTATGCAAGGACATTAATGATAGAAAAGAATGTTGCTCAAACATACTAGAGAGAAGTCGTTAGCACTATTGTCTATGTGCTAAACTGAGTACAACTGAAGAAGGACACTAATAAGACACCCTATGAGTTATGGTTTGGACACAAACCCACTGTAAGTTATTTCAAAATTTTTGGAAGTAAATGTTTTATTCTGAAAGATGAAAGAAATGGAAAGTTTGACAAGGGGTATTTCTAGGATATTATAGTAAAAGTAAAGCATACAAGTGTCTAAACAAAGTTACAAATAAAATGATTGAGAGTACTAATGTTCGATTTGATGAGTTTGATGATAAAAATGTAGAGGAAATTAGAAAGGAACTTGAGGAATATAGTATATTCACTTACATTGAACAACCTAAGTACCTACCGACGCAGCAGACAATGACAACCGGTCAACAGGAAAACAATACCAAGGAACAGGAAAAAGAAATCGACGAGCAGGAAGGACCTATCGAGAAAACAAATGAACTTGCATAGGATGAACAAGAAAGAAGAAATCAAATATTGGAAAGATTTTTCAGAAGACACCATCCTGAGATACAAATAATTGGAGACAGAAAAGTTGACATGCAAACAAGGAGTAAAGCAAGACAAGGTACATGTCTAGTTTGTGAATATGAACTGAAGAATGTAAAAGTTGCATTAGAAAATGATGAATGGGTTAATGTAATGAAAGAGGAAATAGAACAGATAGAGAAGAACAAAACTTGGACCTTAGTACCCCGACCTAAAGATAAGAATGTTATTGGTACTAAGTGGATATTCAGAAACAAGCAGAATGAGAATGCAGCAGTAACAAGTAATAAAGCTAGATTAGTATGCAAAGGATATGCACAGGAGGAAGGAATAGATTATGGTGAAACATTTTCACCTATTGCAAGATTAGAAGGAGTCAGAATGTTACTTGCATATGTTGCACACAAAAAGTTCAAAGTTTAACAAATGGATGTCAAGTCAGCATTTCTGAATGGAATACTTGAAGAAGTCTACATAGAACAACCTGAAGGGTTCATTGATCTAGAAAAGAAAGATATGGTATGTAGATTACATAATGCTTTATATGGTTTGAAGCAAGAACTGAGAGCCTAATATGAGAGGCTGCATACTTATTTGTTAAGTATTGCATTGGTTAGAACAAGTGAGAACAATAATTTGTATATGAAAGGAGATACTGATGATACAATTCTTATTGCTGAAATATTTGTGGATGACATTATATTTAGAGGACAAGATCAAATCTGTAAGTTATTTTCTAATGAAATGAGAAGTGAATTTGAAATGTCTATGTTCAGAGAGATTAAGTTCTTTCTTGGACTACAAGTGATTCAACAGAATGATGGTATATTCATCACACAATCCAAATATATCAAGTATTGAAGACATTTGGCATGGAAGATACTAAACCTGTGGGAACACTGATGGCTATTGGATGCAAACTAACTAAGGAAGATGAAACTACAAAAGTGAACCAGACATTGTATTGATCTATGATTGGCAAGTTAACGTATGTAGTGCATAGTAGACAAGACATAGCACATGTTGTGGGAATTGTTACAAGATTTTTTGCAAACCCTAGAGAGGTACACATGGTTGCTATAAAGAGAATCTTAAGATACCTGAAGAAAATAGAAGATTATGGATTATGGTATCCTAAGGAAGGAAAATTTGAACTTAGAGTCTATACTGATGTTGATTGGGCTAGAAATGTGGATGACATAAAAAGTACCACCGAAGGAGCATTTTTCTTTGGTGAAAGACTTGTTACATGGACAAGTAAGAAGCAGGCTTGCATTTCTCAGTCTACAGCTGAAGTAGAGTATGTTGGTACTGCTACAAACTATTCAAATATTGCATATATTAAACAAGTTCTAGAAGGTATGAATGAGATAATCACCGAGCTAGTGATTATATACTGTGATAACACTAGTGCAATAAAAATTTCAAAGAATCCAGTGATGCACTCTAAAAAAAAGCATATATCAATTGAGTATCACTACTTAAGAGAACAAGTACAGGAGAAGTAAGTTAAGCTAGAGTTTGTTACATCAAAAGAACAACTTGCAGACATATTTACAAAGCCTCTACTAAAGGATACATTTGAATACTTGAGGACAAGAATTGGGGTCCGTCCCTTATCTACCAGTCACTAATGTGATTTGGATGTTGCATCGGCCTAATCTTATCAAAAGATCATACATGTTGATGCAACATAGTTCACACTTTGGATCATGTCTAAGGTTGTGAAAAGTTGGAGAACTAGAACATATTGGCATATCAGTATACAGAGATATAGAGTATGCACCAGACAATAGAGAGTTACATGGCTACTAGTAAGCTATATGTTTATTTGTTTCTTTGGAATTGTTTTCAAAGGGAGAGATAAACAATATGAAACAATATGCATTGATGAGAACATTGAAACACCTATCTAAGGGAGAGACAAATTGAAAAAAAGGGAGAGCATTGAAGATCAGTTACTAAGAATAGAAGAAGGAATATGAGAGCTGAAAAGAGCATATTTGTAGAATGTCAAAGCTGCATTTGTAATGTTGTTGAGTAACATAGTGATTAAACATATTAAGCTAGGGAGAGGTTGTATAGGATTTGTTCACAGAGTTGTAGAATACATGTTTGGTACGTGTATGGTGTATTTCATATTACTTGAGCTGCCATCAATGCCAAAGGGAGATATTGATGAACTACAACTAATTTAGAGCCTAACAGAAGATTTGTGATTAGAGATCACTGAGTTTCTGATTAGATTTGTAATATGATTAAATCAATAATATGTTGTCATTGATGTCAACTAGTTTGAAAATACTTATTTTGTAAGTTACTATAACTAAACATCTGTAAAAAAGGAGTAAAAGAGATGAAGAACATAAATATCTATATGAGGAAGATGTATATGATAGATGAGGATAAGGAATACATTGAGTAAATTTCTGATGAGTCTATGACCTTATGTTATTGACTTGATTATGTTTCATTCATCTATGATGAAGAAAAGAGCTGAAAGACACAAGGCAGTGTGGTCGGTTGATGAAGCATTATAGTATACACTGAGCAGTGCAGTGTATACCAAGCATAGTATAAACTGAGCTTGTGTTCACTGACACATTTCTTTGTTAACCAAGTAGGAGAAAAGAAACTAAATGATTAGTTTAGCTGTTAAGGATTGATGAGCTGGAAAGTACATCAAAATTAGTGATGGAAATAATGTTTGTTATGAAGATCAATGGCTAGCATAATTCAAGGAAGATATAAAGGATGAAATCAAAACATGTTATTGGCATAGATGTTGAGGAAGGTTTAAGTAGCAAAATGGATGAAGGAGAATAAGTGAAAAAATCTAATGGAGGAAAAGAAAATAGTTTACTTATCTATTTAAGAGACTAGAGTTTTGTTATGAAACAAATGCCAGAAGAAGAAGGATTGCAAAATTATCACATGAACAAGCTTCATGTATGCTTGATCAAATTGGTTAAGAAGAACCGAACTACAGAGTTTACTGAGCATCAGAAAGCTATTACCGAGTGACAGTAAGTCATTGATATTGTTGATACAGAATTGTTATACTGATCAGAGGATTAGATTGAGTGAAATATAGATCTAAAAATTTGCAATTGAAGTTGTATTGTAATTATATCAAACTTCTATTACATTTTAACCATTGTAAACAAAGAAATCTCTTAACATAGCGGACTTGAAAGTCTTATATGTTTCATTCATAGAATGAGCATTGTTATCCTGTCAACCCCATAGTGAATGTTGGTTGGATGATAATGGCTGGTCTAAAATCCTCTAACAAGGTCACACCTAACAGTGTGTTTGTAACCTTTAACAGGGTTGGGTCTTTATCGACCTCACTTCAGAAGAGTGAACATTTTTGGGTTGCCGGTCCCAAGTGGTTTTTCCCTTCATAGGGTTTCCACGTTAAATCTTTTGTGTTATGTGTTCATTGTGGTGATTGTTTGTTATCATACTTTACATATTACATGTTAGATTTTGTCGGTAATCATTAGTTGTTAATTGATTGGTAATCGGTAAAAGCACAGATAGTAAATTATTTTATGTTACCAAGCTGCAGAAGTTTAAGTAAATTGTTTTGGATTATACATTTTTATTTGGGACTGTGGATAACTAATTAACCCCCCTCTTAGTTATTCTAACATATATCTACTGGATGAACTATCATTTTGACACTACTTGTCAAATTAGTTCCTTTGATGCCCTGATGCTTTGACCTCTAGAAAATCTCTAATACATATTATAGTGTCTTTGTACACTTCTGCTCTGCTTATCACAAATATCTATCAACTTCTATATTGAATACAATGGGTGCATCTTATATTTATATGTGCATACAAAATAAAAAACTAGGTCATCCGTTAAACCTATTACATACAATGCTTCCAAATGAATTAGCTTAAGCATGTTTACAATCAAACATATATACATGTCAAAAACCTAATTACAATAGGTGCATAGCCTTTACAACATTAGAATATAGTCACAACTCAAAATGATAACTGTCAGCTACTTACTCTCTTCTTCAATGGCACACACTAGTTGTGCAACTTCAACTAACTGTATCTTTCTCATACTTTCCCATCTGATCATATGCTCATAGACTAAGCATTAGTATAGTCTAACCAACTTAACTTCTAGGGTTCATACCATAATTTTTCCATATGCATGTGTGCTGATGCACTGAGCTACAGGAACTATGTACACTGTCGAGTCTTCAATACTTAACTGATTTATGATCTTCTCATCAGGTGCACTGACTCCAAACTACTATATGACTTTGTTTCCATAATGACAACACTATATCAAGTCATATATATCAGTATAGCCAACTTGACAACAATTTTTATGGAAGTTGAACATGAATCAGTATGAAGAAACCTGTGAAAAAAGGCATAAGGAGAATCCAAAAAAGGATCTCAAAATCATAGAAACTATAGTGAGGAAGGAGATGATAGAAAAGTTTGAAAAAATAACTCCAGAATAGGGGAGAGAGCTAGTGAGAAATGTAGGAGTACTTATCCTCCCAGAATGGGATATAGCTAATGCAGTAGTCCTTGATGTAGTTAGGAAACAAGCCACACCTATGCACAAGACCAAGGAAGAAGAAGAATAGACTATTAAGGGAGTTACTTTTAGTAATGACCATCAAGCCTTGGTCATGTTGTCTTTAAAAAAGGATTAAAAGAACAAAGGAAAATAGATGACTAGGGATGCTCTCACTGGTGGCCTTATAGTTAAAAGGGTTACTAACACTTCTATGATTGAAGCATCAGGTATGGTGGTAGCCACAACCCAACTTGCAGAAAAGGTAGCAGAGAAGGAAGCTGAGGAAAAATAAGAGCTCACAACAGGATTTGAAACTATGCTAAAAGCATACAGTGATTTAAAACAAGGAATGTTTGAGAAGGAAAAATTAATTGTAGACTTAAAGAAAAGGTTGGGAGAGGAAGGTCCAATTCAAGCATTAGGATAGTTTCAAATTTCTTCTTCCCCTGTTGGGCCTTCTTCTTCAAGTCTTATTGTTTAATATCCGTTATCCCCTTTTCCTCTTTCCATGAGAAATGAAGAAATAGAATAGAGAGAAAGGGATAGATATGAAAAAAGAACAAAGGATACTATTTTACACTTTGTTGCTAATGTGAAACCAAAAGAAATTTATAAAAGTGCTAAGTAGTTATCTGACATTTTGACCTCTTTTAATGAAGAGGTAGCCACTATAGGCTAAATTTTGGATTAGTTCCTAGGGAGAATATGTTGAAATCATTCTTTGATTCAATTAAAAATCAAGGTATTTTGAATGTTCAATTGACAAATACATATAAAATTGTTAAAACCCTTTTTGATTTTGAAGTAAATAAAGAGGGGTTGAAGAGGAAGGAAGAACTCTTAAGAGTTAGATATTTAAAGGACAATTTCCAAATATTCCTTGGTCTTTTCAAAGTAGGTGTAACCATAGAGGACATGGAACAGTGGTTGGAACAAATTAATAATGGGGTATTGGCTAAAATAAATATTGTTTTGGGTAAAAAATAATATTCCTTTTATACAAGTGATTGAAATGCTACAAGATGCCATAATACACTTCACTAAAGTGATGAAAGAGGTTCACCAAGTGGTTACTAGCTAGGAAAAAATCCTACAAAAGAGGGATGAGATTCTGGCTTTTGATTGGCCAAGTGAGGATACTTTTACATCTTGGGAAGAAACATAACTTGCAGAGTGTGAGAAAGAAGAAGAAACATCTGTAGAGGAAGTAACAAGTGGTGATGCTCCAACTTCTTGAAAGAAAAAAAAACAATGCTAGAAACACCAAGCAGTTGGAGCGAGCATGAATGCTACACCTAGCATGTTTTGAACTAACATTAGGAGTTGTTAAAATTTTGGGCACTCATCTGAGTGATCAACTTTGCAAAATTGTAATAGAAGGATGTTATATTTACCTTCTTTGTCTTACATGAACACCTTTTTTGTCTTTTCTAGAAAAGATCTGAAGCTTTTTGCAATCCTTATTTTCTATAAAAGGATTACCAGGATCATTGTAAAAGGACCGAAACTCTAGCATTCTTACTAAAAAGTTTTGAGTCTAGGATACTGTAGACTGTATTAGGCATATTTTTGTACAAAAGCAATATTTCTGGTTCAAGTTAAATCTAGACAGTTTGCACTTTAAAGCATTTTGTGTACATGATATTGATATAGCATTTGAATAAAATCCAAAGTTCAAATCTCTCCTCTGTATATCTCCCTTTGAGTTATGAATTATTGAAATTTATTGCATAGACATTCTCTGTGTGTATGTTTGTGTTCTTTAGCTCTAATTTAGGATCAAATTAAATAAGCTTTAGACATGGCATAAATTATTTAAGTATTACATAAGGATATGGGTAACTAGTATGAATCTAGGATTCCTTTGATAAAATCCACCACAGGGTGATAGAATTTTGAAAGGGAAGAGCTATTGAAGGTTCAACATATTTTTTTTATGTATAAAAATCTTGCAGTGAAGGTGTTGCCCAATGGATAAGGCATTAGGCAACAGTGGAGCTTTTTCTATAGAAATCAGTGTTTAAAAGGTTCTATGTGTATTCCTAATATTTTGATATAAATCTGTCCAAATTCTTTAAGTATATTGATTTACAGAGTGGTATTCCATCTAATGATAATGGAGAATCAATTAATTAATGGTCATCATTTCGTATTTTCTTATCATTTATCTATTGTTATTGAATCCAGTCTTTTATTGTTGAAGTAAGGCTAGTTTATTACTAGATTAGGAGTACCCTCCTTGGTTTTGTAGAGCCAGAAGAGTAGAGGGTAGTCTTATCCTTATAGTTGGTCCAATCATCATAGAATCACATATTTGGATCTACCCCATCCTAAAATCATGTAGATGTATTGGTTTCTTTGAAAGCATAAAGTCTAGTTTCAGGAACCAACAAAATGGCAACTCTCCTAGGGAACAGAGATGTAACAAATATGATAAATCTGAATTTAAGATCTCTGGTGTTGTAAATTTGATATCAAATAATGCAGGTGCAAGTTGAGCTAGACTCCTGGCCTTCTTATTTGTTAGAACCAGTAAGTACCATTGAAGAACAGAGAAATATTTGCAAGCTTTGGATTTTTTGTATAATCTTGTAAATCTTAGTAGGGCTTTGCATCTATTTGTTACAAACTCTTTCATTGTTTTATTTCCAAGTATTGAATACTCTAATTTGCTAAGTTTGTGAAATTAAGTCCCAACTTGTGTTAGTGATGACATTGAGATCTCTATAGAAGTGTTGAGTAAAAGAAAATAAAAATAAGGATTACTTCGCATACTTTCAAGCATGAGTCATAGAAATACTAGGGCTTGGAGGAAAGATCATCTAGAAGATAGGTTAGAAGGTGAACTTCCAAGTACTTCTAGGGCCCGTCAGCCCAGAAGAGATCAAAATAATAGAGATATGTCTCAAGCATGGAGATAGAAGAAAAATGAAGATGAGATTGGCTTACTTAACCATAACCATGAAGAACATGCTTCTGAATATGAGGAGGTAGTAGATCTAGGTTTAGGGGCCTATGAGGATTTTTATTCTCATCATTCTAAAGAGAATGATGAGGTGCACCATGGGAGGAAAACATTCCCAGACATAGAACCTCAAGGGAAAAATAGAAAGTCAAGAAGTAAGAGTAGGTTTTTGGAAGGAAGGAATGATCCCCCAACCCAGGGGCCCTCTCCCTCTGAAAACCCTCAAAATCTAAGAGGTCAGCAACAAGGTTATAGATTTGAAAATTTAGGATCTAAAACCACTCTCCCAAACTCTGAGGACATTTTTGAAAAGGTCTACAATTTAGAGAAAAGGATTCAAGAATGGATTGCTATTAGAAAGGAGAGGGAAATGGAAAAAGAAACTGAGATAAGGCAAGCTTGAATTAGGGTTGATCAGTTGAGAAGGCAATTGTTAACCTTGGAAGCTATAAATGTTGTTAGAGCCCCTAAGAGGGTTGATGAACAACCTATTATCCGATCCACTACTGAGGTTAGGGGACCTAAGGATAAAGGAAAGTAGGTCTTAGTAGGGATCCAAATAAATGAACCTGTCAATGAAAAAACCCCTTTAGATTAATTGTCCAAATTGGATAATGATGTAGAGCGAGCTAAAAGAGAAAATGAGATTATAGCCAAGGAATTAGAGAAAGTAGAAATTGATGCCACTACTTTAGAAATGAAAAAGAAAGTTGATTTTCTTAGACAAACCTTTGGCCCTTCAAATATAACTAGCCCTGTGACAACTTCTAATGCTAACATTGGAGTTTCTACTAATCAGGCTGCCATTGTCACACTAGGGACTTCTACAAATGTTGCTAATGTAGAAAATAACACAGCTTCTACTTCTCAAATAAATGGGTCACTACAAAGGGGACTAGTTCATGTTGAAAGGTACAAACAACTTCTCTTTAACAACATTGCTGGTTACCTAAATTAACTGGTAACAATGTTGTTACCTATGAAGAGCATCTAAAGAAATTTATTGATATGATTGATGATTATGAAATAGAATATGAAGATGTAATAATGAAATTATTTGTTCAATCTTTGACTGAAGATGCAAGGGACTGGTTTAGAGGGCTTCCTTATGATTGTATTGGTTCTTGGGATGATTTTATTAATTGTTTCAAAGATAAATATGGTGATAAGACTAATGAGGGTTTCATGTTGAATGAGTTCAACAATATAAAGAAAAATCAAAATGAGGAGGTCCTAGAATTCAATGTTAGATTTTAGAAGGCAATGCACAAACTCTTCCAAGTCATGAGATTAGATGAGAAGGTGTGCTTGGAAACATACTTAAAAACTTTTGATGCCAAGATGGGATATCTACTCAGGGATAAGAACCCTAGGACTATCAGAGAAGCTCAAAGATTTGTTGTACATATTGAAAGAAATAGGAGAGTCTCAGGCAAGTTAGGGAGAAGAGAAGACCCTAAACCCCCTAGGTTTGGAAAGAAAGAAGTAGATAAACCTACCAATATAAAGCCTAGGTGAATACAAGTAAAATTGAATCACCTCTATTTAGATGTAATATGATGTATGGGGGAAATATGAGATCCACTCCTAAATCCAAATTCCCAAAGGAGAGATCTAATTTGATCAACCAAAAGGCTAATACACAATCAAATCAATCTATGGAGAATATGAAAGAGAGAGAGAAACCCTAAATTTCCCTATGGTAGAATTGTAATGTTTAGAATTTGAAATAATTGAAATACAAGTACTAACCTCAAATTAGGGAAAATCTAGAAAATGCCAATTTTTTATGTCTGTGTGTACTTTCAGGGAAATTTGCAACTTGTTTTAGACTAGAAATGCCAAGATGAAGAAAACCCAGAAATCTTTTGTCTTTTCACCGGTAGGTAGTCTTTGACCCTCATAAAAGGTCAAAGGCTACATTCTTTATTTGAAGGTCGATTCTGACTTTGTTGGTAGATCTAGAAAGTTCACCAAAAAGGGTATCCAAATCTGATCTCAGATCTGAAATTCCGCACTTGCACCTGCAAGAAAAATGGGGGTTTTTGTTTGTATGGGGGGTTTGACTTGGTCAAACCCCAATTTAGGAATAAACCTTGAAATTGAATTGAAATGTAGTGTGCATAAACAAAGAAATTGAAACAATTCACCTTGCTTATGTTGAAGTCCTTGTAGAGGATTTGAATCCTCAAATCAACAAGTAGGAATACTTCAGTGGATGTAGAATGAATGTAGGATGTCTCAAATCAATGGCATTTGATCTTCAACACCAATCTTGAATTGATCTTTGCGGATGAGGAGGCTTGGATGAATGTAGAAGGATGGATCTTCAAGGGGGCTCCAAAGAGATTGAATCCTTTAATGACTAACAATGGATCTCCTCGATGGATGAATGCTTGAACACTTGAATGCTTGAAGGCTTTCTTGAATTCACTTGCTTGCACTTGAGAGAAGAGATTGCAAAACTTGATTGAAAGATGGTTTGAAATGAGAGAGGAAGGCCTCCTTTTATAGTGAACTAGGGCACAATCCTCTAGAGGGGCCACCTTGGAGAATTAAATCCAATTAGGTCCTAACCTTTAGAAAATACACCTAGATTAAATGTAATTAAAGGATTTAGTATCCCAAAACCTGAAACAGCTGACCCAAAGGCAGGAAACAAATATCCTTGAAAACCCGACACCCAAAAATCAAGGAATCTTGAAATTTTGAACAGAGGGTCAAGGACAAGGTTGGAACTGACCAGGTCAAGATCGAGGTCAATCTTGACCAGGTTAGGATAGAGGTTGACTTTTACCCCAAAAGGTTGACTTTGACCTTTTGGTCAAAAACCTCTCGATCTTGTCCCAAAATGTTAGGAAATGCATATATGAAGTGAAAAATGGGTGCAAAAGGAAGCAGAATAGGGGGGAAAAGCTAGATAAATGCAAAGACTTGATCAAGGTGCTTCCATTTTAAGATGATACATTAAGCCCCCACTTTAGCAAGAGTATGGACTCGATGCAAACTCTTGGTAAAGGAGATCAGAATGAAAAGATAATCTTATCATAATCCAAGGGATTAAGAGAAACCTTAAGCCCTCAGGGACTCAAGTCTTCATTGAATCCTAGATCACAATAAGAGAGACATCTCTAGGGAGAGTAAAAAAGGGTGTGATTACCTCGCCCAATGAGAACTTATGTCCCATTGTGAACCACACAAGGAAATAGCGCAACTAGAAAGATGGAATTGAACCACCTAGCGAACATGGCTACTCAATAGTCAACCCATCAAGAATTCACCCTTAGGAATATTCTATTCCATAAGAATAAAACCAAAAATAAAAAGAGATCCAGTGTTAAGGACACATCTGACCTTAAGGGATCAATATATATATATATATATTTGAAACTAGAGGGATCAAGAGATCCTAAAATATAAATCCATGCTTTGAGGATTAGTTACTAATCCAAAAAGGGAAAAAAGGTATCTTGAAAAATATGTGCGTATCAAAAAGTGAGTGTGTGCAATAGGTGAGTAGAGTGTATGCCCCCATGTTAAAGTCATTGCTGACACTTTAATAGGAGTAATGGCTTTAACAAAAACATAAACAACTCCACTGATTACGTTTCCACGTTGAAATGCCCCCAGAAGAAGACAAATCAAGGGAAATATCATAGAAACATATAGAGAACACAGAAGGGATCTACCTACCATGGGGTCAGTATGATCGTAAGATAATATATATATATATGATATTATTGCAAATGAATTCACATCATTCCCCAAAGAAAGTAGAACTATGATCACAAAGGAGGAAAGATCACATAAGATATATGAAGCAGAATCTTTTTGGACCATGACATGGAGACCAAAAATAATTAGTGCTATCATATCCCAAATGCAAGCAAATTACACAAGGAAACATTTATGAACAATAGAACAATTACAACATAAAATTGAACAATGCATAGAAGAATAGAGATACATATAGAGGAATGTGAACAACAGTTTTGATTCCTTTATCACCCTGTACCAACAGAGTAAAAAGGATCGTATAAAAGAATCTAACAACATTTAGCAAACACATTATGGGAGACGCATAGTAAAATAGGCAAACACACAAAAAAGCTACCATGAAGGACAATCTAATCAAGCATGCTGCATACTCTCCCCATCTTGTTGTATATCATTTAGGGAAGGTGGGTAACTCACAAGAGGGACTATATCCAACATAGTAGGAATGATAGCTAGTTCCAAACAAGGATCCTCTTGAGAATCACAATGTTTGACACTAGGTGTAAGAGTTAATTGTGATGAAAGCGTATTAGGTAAATCAATGTCAATGTAAATAGTCTCATATTCATCATTAACATCATCAATATCATCAATAGTATCTTTGATGAAGGGTGCTCCCCTTAATACCACAAAAACATAACAGAAATAGAGAAACAACAACAATATTATGCAAGAACAGAAAATTGGCTTCTTATTATCTCCACAAATGTGGAATTAAAAACTTTCAAAATTATAATATGCAAAGCCACATGGGCATTCCCTTACAATATTCTGTAGGACAAAGCCTCGAATCAATACCCAGAACTATTCTGAACTACCTAAGACAATAATACAGCCTTCCTTATATAGGCAATTTTCCACCACCTGGGAAGGTTCCAGAATTTTAGCCAATAAGGCCGACCAAACTTAGAATTATTTTATTACATCATAGTCAGCTCAAGATAACCTTTGAAACCTGAACAAAAATTTTGAAGAAAATTATTTTTCACCATTTCAGGTGGCCCAACTTCTGAAGACCATAAGTCATCACCAGTTGATCCGATCAGCTATTATAACCCCATTTCAGAAATGCCACGAAGCGCTCTACAGGCTTGACTTGCACAAGTGCCCGTCGCCCAAATTTTCAACCTCATCTAGGGCCTCTAAACCCTTCAAAAATGAGTTCAAAGTTTCTGTACCTTGCTGCCAATACCAAAAATCTTCAATATCTTCCAATATACACTTGATCTGGCAATGAAACTTTATTGGAAGACTTATATGACCAAAATGAACCTCCAAGAAAGAAATCAGATCATTTTGAGCACATACAAAAATTACCAAAAATAGTAACTTTCCATAAATAGTAGCTCTGCACAAAATAGCCCTTATTGAATATAAAAATAGAATTTTTATTTTTTTTTGGGTGATGCAAGATTGCTCTTACACCTAGGATGCTCCTGCATCAGACACCTAGGGTAATTTGAGAAGTGACCCTGTCACGACTCAGGTGTGCAGAGGAAAACCAAGATGGCTGACCTCCTCCTTTGTCAGCCATGATGAATCTTCAACAAGTCATCCTTTCCACTTGACCAGATATTCTTCATATGTCCTGTTCCTTGTGCTTCTACCAACATGACTATCCAGTATATCTTTGATCTCCTTAGTGTCTGAACTAGTTGCTGGAATACTCCAATGTGCTACTGTGATTTCATCTTCAACACCTCCTTCATGATATTCTGTCAGATCTAAAATGTTAAACACTGGTGAAATATTTAGCTCAGTAGACAATTCTACCTCATATACGTTTCCTAAATCATGTTTCTTCAGTATCCTACATGGTCCAAACTTCTTCATTTTCAGCTTGTTATATGTACCAACTGGAAACTGCTCCTTCTGCAAATGAACCATGACTTCATCACCAACCTAAAATTCCTTATACCTCCTTTTCTCATCTGCCTTAGCCTTATACTGTGTGTTCATCTTGGTAATATGCTTCCTCACCTCCCCATGGATGTTCTTCAAGTGTTCTGCAAAATCCTCAGCTTCAGCACTACTTATTTCTCCTTTATCTATCTTCCTTAATTCAGATGCATTTCTTGGACTACTTCCATATACAATCTAGAATGGTGATTTACCAGTGCTCCTATTGACAGAATTATTGTATGCAAATTCTGCCTGTGGTAAAATCAAATCCCATTCTGTTGGCTTATCCCCAACCAAACATCTCAGCAGATTTCCCAAACTTCTATTCACCACCTTTGTCTGTCCATCAGTCTATGGATGATGTGATGAACTGAACTTCAAATCTATCTTCAACTTCTTCCACAATGTCTGCCAGAAATATCCAACAAACTTAGTATCTCGATCTGAAACTATGGTCTTTGGTAAACCATGTAGTCTCACCACTTCTCTGAAAAACAATTCTGCTACATGAACATCATCATTAGTCTTCTTGCAGGGAATGAAATGTGCCATCTTCAAAAATCTATCAACTACTACAAAAATTGAATCATGTCCCCGCTGTGTCCTCAGTAAACCAAGAACAAAGTCCATACTGATATCCTCCCAAGGCTTCTCTGGTATAGGCAATGGCTGATACAACCCTGTATTCTACTTCACTCCTTTCACCATCTGACATACTCTGCAACTCTGTACAAACTTCTTCACATCTTGCTGCAACTGTGGCCAATAATAATTCTCACCAACCAAAGCAAGGGTTTTATCATGACCAAAATGTCCAGCCAATCCTCCACTATGCTTCTCCTTGATGAGATTCTCCCTCATAGAACTTCATGGAATGTACAACTGACTCCCTCTGAATAGCATATCATCCTAGATGATGAAATCCAACCATTTCATCTTGTCTAGAGTAACAGGTTCTGTACAAGCTTTCCAAACTTCACAAAAATCAAGATCCTCTGGATACAAATTCTTGAGTTCCTTGAACCCAACCACTTCAATCTGCATTCTTGTCAGCAATAGTTTCCTTCTGCTAAGAGCATCTGCAACCCTATTAGACTTTCCACTCCTATGTTTCAAAACAAATGTATAACTTTGCAAAAACTCAACCCATTTCAAATGCCTCTAATTCAACTTTCCTTGACTATTCAAATATTGCAAAGCTTGATGATCAGTATACAAAAAAAAATCCTTAGGAAGTAGATAATGTCTCCACTTCTTTAATTCCTGAACTATAGCATAAAATTCCTGATCATAAACAGAATATTTTCTCTTGGCATCATTTAATTTCTCACTGAAATAAGCAATAGGTTTACCTTCTTGGCTCATAACAGCTCCTATTGCAGTACCACTAGCATCACAATCTACTTGAAATGCCTTATTAAAATTTGGAAGTGCTAAAATAGGTTGTTCTATAAATTTTTGTTTCAACAATTGAAAACTCTTTTCTGCCCCATTAGTCCACTTAAACTCTTTTCTATCCCCTCTCATTATTTCAGTCAAGGGTTCACAAATACAGCTAAAATTTTTGATAAATTTTTTGTAAAAGCTAGCTAGACCATGAAAAGATCTTACCTCAGTAGTACTCCTTGGAGTAGGCCATTCAAAGATAGCTTGTACCTTCTCTGGGTCCATTTTTAGACCTTCTCCTGAAACTATAAACCCCAAATACACCAACTCTTTCTTCACAAAACTGCTCTTCTTCAAATTAATCAACAATTTCTCTTCTCTCAACTTCTCAAATACCATATGAATATGCATCATATGCTCATCCAATGTCTTACTAAAGATCAAAATATCATCTAGGTAAACAATGACAAACTTACCCAGAAATTCTTTCAGAACCTCGTTCATGAGCCGCATGAAAGTGCTCGGTGCATTGGTTAGCCCAAAAGGCATGACTAACCACTCATATAGTCCTTCCTTTATCTTGAAGGCAGTCTTCCATTCATCTCCTTCTCTGATCTAAATTTGATGATATCCACTCTTCAGATCTATCTTTGAGAAATACATAGCTCCACTCAAACAGTCCATAATATCATCCATTCGTGGCAATGGAAACCTGTACTTGATTGTGATCTTGTTTATTGCCCTAAAATCTATACACATCCTCCATTCTCCATTCTTCTTTGGTGCTAATACCGTTGGTACAGCATAGGGACTTAGACTCTCACAGATCAATCCTTTCTATAACAGTTCATGTACTTGTCTGTTCAACTCCTCACTTTCTGCAGGTGTCATTCTATGTGCTGCATTATTCAGCAAACTCACTCCTGGGATTAAGTCCATCTGATGACTGATCTTCCTGACTGGTGGTAATCCATTAGGCACATTATCGGATACAATATCCTGAAACTTATTCAACAAATCTGCAACTTCTACAGGAACATCTTCTACTTCCTCTTTACTAGCTTTTGGAATTAAAGCAAAACATACATGTTCATGCCTCATACCATCTAGGAAATTTCTTCCATCAACAAAAGTTATCCTTGCATTACCACATACCTTTTCTTTAGTCTCCTTCAATGGTTTTAGCTTATGTCACACTCCATCCTTTGTCAGGGAATAGGTATTTGCATGACCATCATGTACAGCACATCTGTCAAACTGCCATGGTCTACCCAACAACATATGACATGCATCCATAGATATGATATCACACAATACCTCATCTTGGTATCCACCAATCTTGAACTTCACCAGGCATTGTTCATTGACCATGACCTTGTGGTCATCCTGTACCTAGGCAATCCGATATGGATGTGGGTGTTTCTATCTCTTGAGCTTCAACTTTATCACCATCTTTTCTAACACCAAATTGTCAGTGCTTCCATTATCAATAATCACATCACAACATTTACCTTCACACTTGCACCTGGTGTGAAATAGGCTCCTCCTTTGCTCAGGTTCATTCTCACCACTCAACATGACTCTTCTATTAATCAACATTTCTCCTCTTTCAGCATCTTCAAATTTTGACGATCTGGCATCTTCATCTACATGTGCAACTCTGGCCTGGCCTTCATTTCTCCTATCTATTCTGCCTTGGTGTTGAGGACATTCAAATGCCCTATGACCTTCTTCTCCATAGTGAAAACATGTTCCATGGAAGCCACCTCTTCTAGATCCTTGTCCTCTTCCTCTTCCTCTTTGATCTTTATTATTCTGATCTTGGAAGCGATTGGAATTATTTCCTCACCGATTCTGACTACTAGTGGCCTCATCCTTCTTTTTCAGATCTTCATTTCAGCCACCATATGACCATCCACCAGATCATCCACCGCGACCTCTTTCATTTTGTCTGCTCTCAAACTTCTTGTTCAGCTTTTCCTCTACTTTTAGGGAAAACTGGTATGCCTCTTCAATACTATTCATTCAAACTAGATTCAGCTCCTCCTGAATGCTTGGCCTTAACCCATTAAGGTATCAGGAAACTTTCTCCTTATTAGCTTCTGCATGGCCTGTTCTGATGAGAAGTCGATAGAACTCCTCTGTATACTCCTGAATAGATCTTCTTGCTTGCTTCAAACTCTGCATTTTCTTCAGTAGGTCAAGCTCATAATCAACAGGAATGAACTGTCACTTCAATTTATCCACCATCCAATCCTATCTCATGATTTTCTTCTTTCCCCTTCTATTTCACTCCAACTGAATCTCTTGCCACCATATCTTCGCATGACCTTTCAATCTGGCCTTCGCAAATTTGACCCTATCAAGATCCTCAACATCTTCATACTCAAAATATTCCTCACATTCATTGATCCAGTCGATCAATTCTTCTGGGTTAAGATTTCCAAAAAATGTAGGAACCTCAATCTTAGGTCTTTTCCCAATCTTAGAAATGGCCCGAAAAAGTCTTTCTTCCTCCTGGTTCACAATTTTGACTTCTCCTTCTTGATATTCTTCTTTAGCTTCATCCTCGCTTTCATCTTTGACATTAAGATTCATTCCTCTATGAATCTCTTCTTGCAATGCTCGCACTTGTCTTTGCAGTGCCCTAACCTCAGGTGTTACAACACCAGCTCTTCTGCCACGTTCCCTTCGTGGAGGCATTTTCGTGATGCACACTGAAACCCTAACCACGGTCCTGGTGCAAATTGCCTCACAGTCGGTGATCTGTTTACACACTCAGGAACTCCTACTCTGATACCACTTGATGAAGGGTGCTCCCCTTAATACCAAAAACACATAACAGAAATAGAGAAACAACAACAATATTATGCAAGAATAGAAAATTGGCTTCTTATTATCTCCACATATGTGGACTTACAAACTTTTAGAATTACAATATGCAAAGCCAAATGGGCATTCCCTTACAATATTCTGAAGGACAAAGCCTCGAATCAATACCTAGATCTACTACCCAGAACTATTCTGAACTGCCTAAGACAATAATACAGCCTTCCTTATATAGGCAATTTTTCACCACCTGGGAAGGTTCGAGAATTTTAGCCAATAAGGCCGACCAAACTTAGAATTATTTTATTTTACATTTTATTACATCATAGTCAGCTCAAGATAACCTTTGAAACCCGAACATAAATTTTGAAGAAAATTATTTTTCACCATTTCAGGTGGCCCAACTTTCGAAGACCATAAGTCATCACCAGTTGACCTGATCAGCTATTATAACTCCATTTTGGAAATGCCACGAAGCGCTCTACAGGGTTGACCTGTGCAAGCGCCCGTCACCCAAATTTTTGACCTCATCTGGGGCCTCTAAAGCCTTCAAAACTGAGTTCAAAGTTTCTGTACCCTACTGCCAATACCAAAAATCTTCAATATCTTCCAATATACACTTGATCTGGCAATGAAACTTTACTGGCAGACTTATATGACCAAAATGAACCTCCAAGAAAGAAATCAGATCATTCTGAGCACATACAAAAATTACCAAAAATAGTAACTTTTCATAAATAGCAGCTCTACACAAAATAGCCCTTATTGAATATAAAAATAGAAATTTTTTTTTTTTTGGGTGATGCAAGATTGCTCTTACACCCAGGATGCTCCTGCATCAATCTTCTTCATCCAAATTAATCAAAATAGGATCTAAGATAAAAATAGAATCATCATAATCATGCATCTTAACATCATTATTAGTAACAACTTCTTCTAATACATCATGCATAGGTTTATCCGAAGAAGGTAGAGATCTTTGAAGAATAGAATTACGAGCTTTAGCATGAGCAGGATGCTTTTTACAACATTCATTAGCAGATCAATTACGTTTTGATTTATTTGAAATAAGTGGAGAACTAGGAGGAACAATCATAGGATCCTTCACAAGCTCTTTAGGAAGATAAATAGGATTATCAACAATAAGAGGAACAATCATAGGATCTTTGATAGGTTCTTTAGAAGGAACTTGATTAACAAAACTAGAAGTCATAGTTAAAGGAGGTATACAAGGTGTAGGCAAAAGACCACAATTAAGATCCATGGGAGGAATGCTTAATTCAAGAATCTTATGATGTTTATAAGCTTTATATGAATGGAAAAGATTATCAAGTCGAGGAGGACATGAATTAGGTAATGAAGGCCAAAAGAAATCAAGAGCAACACAATCTCCAGGCCTAGAAGGTTGATATAAACTATGATTAATTGTCTTCACTTCTTCATTATGAATGAACTTAAGACACTTATGGATAGGTGAAGCAACAACATGCATGGCATTCAACCAAGGAAAACCTAGCTTAACTTGAAATTCATCAAAAGTAGGAACCACAACAAAGGAAGTGTTCACAATTTTTCCACAAAGTTCAATCGATAAAGTAATAGAACCAAACGATGGATAAAGAAAACCATTACAAGTTTGAATCCACACATTTGATTTATCATAAGAATCACGTTGTAAGATTTTTATAAAAAGATTTTCTTCAGTTATAACATTGACTAAGGATGTAGGATCAACAAGACAACCATGAGTAGGTATCTGAGAAATCCTAGCAGAAATGTAAAGGGGACCATCAAGAGCCTTAATAGTCTTAGAGTCATCAAAGGTAATCAAGAGCTCCCGAGGTCATTTAGTCTTAGGTTGTTGTCGAGGTTTAGGTTTTGGTCAAGGTTGAGATTGAACTTGAGGTTGAATTTGAGGTTGAGGTTGAGGTTGAGGTGGAGATACAGATTGACCAACATGCTCCATTTGATTAATGACATGATTGAGATCATCCATCTTTGAATCATATGCAATTTCCATAGTAGATGGTTGAGAAATTGTATTATTATCATGCGTAGGTAAAGGATTCATATAGATTTGAAGGTTTTTATTAGGAGGAGAGATAGATTTGTTCCCACTACCATCAAGATTATCGACAGATAAGGCATTAGAATCAATTAAGTCTTGAACCTTATGGTTTAAAGAATAAAAGTTCTCAGTATCATGACCATTCTGATGATGATATTGACAAAAGGCATTTTGATCAAAAGATTTAGAGGCAATCATAACAGGTAAAAGATGTCAAATAGGAGGCAAAGTAATCATATTAGCAGCTAACAACCTATTCATAATACCATGTAAAGGTTTAGAAAGAGGAGTAAATGTATGATTTAATCAAAAAGTAGTGGATGCAAAAGTGGCATTGTAAGATGCAACAACAACTTGATTAGCAACTACATTCATTTGTTTGTTTATCTTGACATAGTTGTTGAATTTTTGAAATTTGTTTGGATTAGGAGCAACATCACTCTTATCAATTGGAACAGGAGCTATTGGAGTGTTGCTCTCAAATTGACTCACTTGTAATTAATAATGATAAAGTGTTGCACAAAGTTATTGAAAAGAGGTAAATTCAGTAAGCATAATCTTATCTCTAATATCTTTTTGCAAATTTGAAATAAACATATGTTGAATATCAATATCAAGAATAGGATAGGAAATCTAAGCATACAAATGCTTAAATCTACCAATAAATTCAGTCAATTTTTCTTTAGCACTTTATTTACAATGCATCAAACCAGTCAAAGACACTTTTGGGCCAATGTTGTTTTGAAATTGTTGAATAAAGGCATTAGCAAGTTTTGGAAAGGAATCAATAGAATAAGGAGGCAAGGAACAATACCATTGTAAGGCCTTGTCATGGAAAGTTCTAGCAAACAATTTGGCTAAAATCCTATGGTCATGAGCATAATCACTACAAAGGATTTGGAATGTTTTAACATGATGAACAAGATCTCATTTTCTACTATAATTCTCAAGACGAGGCATATCGACTTGCTGAGGAATAGGAGTACAAATAATATCCAAGGACAAAGGACTTCCCATGTCACATGTAGGGATACTAAATTCTTTTGAGTTAAGGAAGAAAGTTGTTGTTGTAAGGATGACACATTTTGAACCAAATTGATGATTGTTGAATCATTAGAAGAAATAGAAGTAGCAACATTAGACACACTACGTAAAGTGTAAGAAGCTATAGGAATAGAAGACACAACTGGAGGAACACTAGGAACTACAGTTGGAAGTAGATTGGAATAAGTAAAAGGAACATTATGATATGAAGGTTGTGACGTAGGAATGGACACAAGAGGAACACTAGAGGGAACCATCATAGTCACCAAAGAAGGGGTATAAGTAGGAATACCAGGTAAAGGATTAGAACAAGGTTCAACACTAGTGATAGGAGGAATCAACCCTAAATCTTGAGCTTCTTGAACTAAGGGTTTAACATTTGAATGCACAAGGTGAGTAATACCACGCAAGAGGTTAACACCTTGGTCACTATCTAGGAGAACTTTCTTAAGAGCCTCTATAGCTTGAATAGAATCTTGTTAGAAGTTGTAATCTTTCCTTGGTGTATTTATAAACCAAGCTTAGACCTTTTTCTTCTTTTCTTGTTCTAATATATTAGGATATAAGCCAAGGTATCCTAATATATTTCTTTTTGTCTTCTTTCCACTACATTCTATTTTGTCCTCTAGTAGAATATGTGAGGACAAATATTTATTGTAATTTGTAATTTAGTTTATTCCTCCTTATGAGGAATCTCACACTTGGCCTCACACACTTATGAATGGTGGCATTCATTCTCATGGGAGTTACATTTTGAACTCCTTCTCTTATCTCTACATATAGAGATATTTCTCCTCTCTTCTCATACAACACTTCTCTATTCTCTCTCTCATTCTTCTAAAATATTGTATGAGCTAAGCTCTCTCTCTCTCTTTTTGGCTATTTTGCCCATTCATAATTCATGGGGGTTTTTTTACGCTTTTTCCCCTTCAAATCTTCTTCTCTCCTTTGTTGTTTCATCTTGGTGTATGCTCTAAGGACTAGATTTATTCATGATAATCTCCCCTTTTCCTAACTCATTTGGATTAATATATTCCTAGCTCATATTTGATTTTCCATTTTAACAAATCTTTATTATGGTTCTCTTGAATAAGCCAATTACCCATTTTATCAAGTTCAGTTGAAAGTTTTTGAACTTCTTTAGGAGAAACTCTTAAAGCGTCATCCTCATCATAAGATGAGTGAGAAGAGTTTGGCTCCATTTCTAGATTGGAATTATGAAGAATCAAATTGTCATAAGGGACCCTAAGGAAAGGAGAGGAAGATTCAAGATCAAAGGCACCCATGAGTCTACGACTTCTTCTAATTGGAATATTATAAGTAGGACTAGTAGTAGTAAAGCTCATAAACCAATGTAATGCAAATAAACTAAACTAAAACCACATAAAGCATGAATATTTTTGTATTTTTGAAATCTAATTAGCATGCAAGATCTAACACAAAGGAGAAATCTAATACTAACAAGATAAAAGGAAATCTAACACCAAAAAGAAAGAGAGTAAGCTTGTTGGGTTCACCAAAATGAATAGAAGTAAAATTGAATCACCTCTATTTAGATGTAATATGATGTATGGGGGAAATATGAGATCCACTCCTAAATCCAAATTCCCAAAGAAGAGATCCAATTTGATCAACCAAAAGGCTAATACACAATCGAATCAATCTATGGAGAATATGAAAGAGAGAGAAAAACCCTAAATTTCCCCATGGTAGAATTGTAATGTTTAGAATTTGAAATAATTGAAATACAAGTACTAACCTCAAATTAGGGAAAATCTAGAAAATGCCAATTTCTAATGTTTGTGTGTACTTTCAAAAAAATCTACAACTTGTTTTGGACTGGAAATGCCAAGATGAAGAAAACCCAGAAATCTTTTGTCTTTCCACTGATAGGTAGTCTTTGACCCTCATAAAAGGTCAAAGGCTACATTCTTTATTTGAAGGTCAATTCTGACATTGTTCGTAGATCTAGCAAGTTCTCCAAAAAGGGTATCCAAATATGATCTCAGATCTGAAATTCCACACTTTCACCTATAAGAAAAATGGGGTTTTTTTTGTATGGGGGTTTGCCTTGGTCAAACCCCAATTCAGGAATTAACCTTGAAATTGAATTGAAATGTAGTGAGCATAAATAAATCAATTGAAACAATTCACGTCGCTTATGTTGAAGTCCTTGCAGATGATTTGAATCCCCAAATCCACAAGTAGGAATGCTTCAATGGATGTAGAATGAATGTAGGATGTCTCAAATCAATGGCATTTGATCTTCAAGACCAATCTTGAATTGATCTTTGCCTATGAGGAGGCTTGGATGAATGTAGAAGGATGGATCGTCAAGGGGGCTCCAAAGAGATTGAACCCTTCAATGGCTAACAATGGATCTCCTTGATGGATGAATGCTTGAACACTTGAATGCTTGAAGGCTTTCTTGAATTCACTTGCTTGCACTTGAGAGAAGAGATTGCAAAACTTGATTGAGAGATGGATTGAAATGAGAGAGGAAGGCCTCCTTTTATAGTGAACTAGGGCACAATCCTCTAGAGGGGCCACCTTGGAGAATTAAATCTAATTAGGTCCTAACCTTTAGAAAATATACCTAGAGTAAATGCAATTAAAGCATTTACCATCCCGAAACCCAAAATGGCTGACCCGGAGGCAGGAAACAAATATCCCTGAAAACTTGACACCTAGAAATCAAGGAATCTTGAAATTTTGAATAGAGGGTCAAGGATGAGGTTGGAACTAACCAGGTTAGGATCGAAGTTGATCCTGACTAGGTCAGGATAGAGGTTGACTTTGACCTTTTGGTTAAAAACCTCAAGATCCTATTCCAAAATGTTAGGAAATGCATATATGAAGTGAAAAATGGGTGCAGAAGGATGCAGAACAGGGGGAAAAGCTAGATACATGCAAAGACTTGATCAAGGTGCTTAACATGACCCCATAACACTTACTCAGAGGGCTAAATACTCTTATCATGGAGGTACTTCCATTTTAAGATGATACACTAGGGAGGATGATAAACTTAAGCAAATCCTAAATGCCTTAAAGGATCTGAAGCCAAATGGGAATAAAAACAAGTTTCAGGGAAATGATAGGCCTCCTCCAAAAAATTTCAATAGGCAACCTACATTGAAAAACTACCCTTACCATACCCAATGGAAAGATAGGAATCCTACCATGATAGAAAGGAAAGACTTAAAGAAAAATGATAAAACCCCTGATCCTCTACAAAAACATTTAGTCAACATGACTGATGAGGTTCCATGGTGCACAACATCTCAGTCCCCACATGACCCCGATTATTGTCTAATTTCTCAAAGTGTACCTAAAAATGAAGAATAGGATGAGAATGAAGATGAATCATATGATGACAGAGGTTGTGTAATGAATTTTGCCAAATTTGTTGAAGAAATTGATTCTGAGGAGGAGAATGAAAATCAAGATGTGGATAATTCTCAGAGTAGAGGAGAAGCTTACCATTAGTAGATCTTTTCTAACAAGGAAGAGAAAGAATTTAATGACATAAATAGTAACTCCAAGAGGGTTGAGGAATCTTTTGTATTGAGGAGACCATCTAATGAAGAGATGCCTAGATCACTACTAATATGGTGACACGGGCTAAAATTAATTATGCCCTTAGAAAAAGAACTATTGGAAATACAAATGGTAAGCTAGATGGTGTATTTATCAAGAGAAATAAAGAAGACACAAAATAGTTTGTTTAAAAAATTAAGGTTGTTGAAGATGCCAATAAATCTAAGTTAAAAGGCACTAAAAAGCCAAGTGAACCAATCAATGTGCTCAAGATCAAGGCTAAAACTCCAATGATAAATACTCCAATTCCCTAACCTAAAAATAAATCAAAGGGTGAAAACAAATTGGGTGCACCAACACAACCTGAAATCAATGATACCCCACAAAGAAAGTTAGACTTGTCTATCCTGAATTATGCACCTATTGACATGAACCAGTTATTATTCTAGATCACATTAAAAGTTCCTTTGATGGAAATGATGAGGATAAGTGAACACAAAGAGAAGGCCCTCACATGGATAAGTGGTGTTCAAGTCACAAATGTCCAAGAGCTAGTAAGTACTAAGATGAAGAGTCAAGTTCCAATTAAAAGGAAAGACACAAAGGAGATTGTTTAAAAAATACCTTAGATCTACTTAGATACTAATGTTGTGAGCACTCCCATGGGAACTATTGACCCTTTCTTCTTGACATTAGTCATAAATGATAAGATGTTGAAAAATTACATGATTGATTCAGGAGCTTCAAATATTGTCATGCCTATTGGAATCATGAGGTCAATGGAATTGCAAGTTGACACTCCCCATGGGAGACACCAAGCTATGGATTCCAGAGAAGTAAAATTAATTGGAGCAATCAAAGCCTTGCCCTATAGGCTTGCTACCTATCCAGAGAAACAACTAACTATGAGTGTTTTAGTTGTTGACATACCTCCTCATTATGGAATGTTTCTATCAAGAAAGTGGGGTGCAACAATGGGAGGTAGCATTCAGTGTGATTTATCTTATGCTACATTTAACATGACTGGTGAGAGCATTAAAGTATTCAGGGAAGTTAGAACCCCTCATATGATTGAGGAAGAAACCAATGATAATAACATGAATTGTTTCTTGGATACTGATATAAATTCCTTTCAAGTACAGAGCAATGAAAATGAAAATGAAGATGAACCTCTTCTCTTAGCTGAGGATGAAGGTAATGTTACAAGTCAAAATGACCTCTGGACCATGTATTCTGATGGTGCAAGCTCTAAAGAGGGATCTGGTGTAGGTGTGTTACTAATTTCCCCTGTTGAAAAAACTTTTAAGTTTTCCTTCACCCTGCTATTCTCTTGTAAAAATAACACTACAAAATATGAGGCTCTATTAATAGGATTAAGATCAGCCTCAAAACATAAGATCAAAAATATCAGAGTTATTGGAGATTCAGAATTGGTTGCATCTCAGATAAAATCTAAATATGCATCAAGGAATAAAAGGTTAAAACAATATAGAAATATTGTTCGGGATGAGATAGAAAAATTTGATGCTTTTTGTATTGATTGGATGGATAGAGGCCATAATAGGATGGGTGATTTACTAGAAAACATTTCTTTGAGGCCAGGTGATATCACTTTTGTAGGGATATCTAAGGTTGAGGTTCAGACTAGGCCTTCTATACCAAATAATTTTGAAAAATGGTAGGTTTTTGAGGATGATTTGGATATTTTAAGATTTTTGCATTATGATGCAAATTTTGGAGACAAGGAGATAGATTTTGGTGAACATGTTAAAACTTCAGATAATTAGGATACCATCCTTGGCAAAGAGGTCTTGCGAATCAAAACTAATAAGGTCCCAAAGGGTTTGGTAGTGCTAGAAAGAGAATTTGATAACCATGATAGTTCTTTTTAGGCAAAGCTTTTAAGAAAGCTTGAAGGTGTAAAAGAAATAAACCTAGGGATAGGGGAAGCCCCAAAAAATGTATATATTGGGGGAAGTTTGACTCCTAAAATAAGAAAATCATTAATAAGCCTTCTTAGAAAATCTAGGCAGGTCTTTGCTTGGTCTTATGATGACTTGAAAGCATATAGAAAATACTTATTCTACCATGAAATCCCTTTCAAGGATAATACCAAACCTTTTAGACAAAAGATGAGACCTGTCAGCCCTACGTTAGCTCCCAAGGTGCAGGATGAGTTGAAAAATATGAGTGATGCAGGCATCATTCAACCTATTAGACATTTAACATGGGTCTCTAATCTTTTCCTAGTGAGAAAGAAGAATGGAGACATCAGACTCTATGTGGACCTTAGAAATTTGAACATAAATTATTTAAAGGACAATTATGGTCTACCAAACATGGAAGCCATGTTGCAAAGAGTCACTAGATGTGAATTGATGTCTATGATGGATGGTTTTTTAGGTTACAACCAAGTTGTTTTCAAAGAAACAAAATAGTTCAAAACTGCGTTCACTACTCCATGGGGTACTTATGTTTAAGTTAGGATGCATGTTTAAGTTAGGATGCCTTTTGGTTTAACCAATGCTAGGGCTACCTTTCAAAGAGCCATGGATGTAGCATTTGCATATTTTATAAAAAAAATTCTTTTTGTTTATCAGGATGACTTGACCACTTATTCAAAAAAGAAAGATCAACATTGTGGCCACTTGGAAAAAAATTTATAAGAGCCTTAGAGTATGGGGTTTCCCTTAACCTGAGGAAGTGTTCTTTTGGGGTGACTAAGTGTAAACTTTTGGGACACATTGTATCCAAGGATGGATTCAAGATTGATCTTGAAAGGGTGGTAGCAGTTGATAAGGTACCTTTACCAAGGAATGTTAAAGGTATCCAATCTTTCTTTGGTCAAATAAATTTTGTCAGAAGGTTTGTCACAAACTTTGCTAAGATCAATATCCCCATTTCCAAAATGCTCAAGAATAATGCAAAGATTGAGTGGAGTGATGAGGCCAAGAAATCCTTTTTAGACATCAAGATGGCCATTAAAAGTGCCCCTATGTTAAGGTCACTAGATTTCAGCAAGCCAATTTAGATTTTCTCCTTTGCTTTGTATCTCACTATTGCTGCAGTCTTGTTGTAGAAGAACTCAGAGGGTTTTGAACAACCCATATCCTTTTTTAGAAAATCCTTGCAGGTAGTTGAGTTAAAATATGACATAAATGAGAAATAGGCCTATGCACTAGTCAAGGCTATAAAAAATTTCAAATGTTATCTACTCGGGGAAATTGTAGTTGCATATGTGCCTAGTGCTACTGTGAAGGATATCTTGGCTCAACAAGAGGTATTAGGGAGAAGGTGCAGATGGATAAATAAAATCCAGGAGTTCAATATTGATATCCAGATCACAAAGCTGGTAAGAGGATTAGGGTTAGAAAAACTTATGGCTCAAAGTAATTTAGATGCTAACCACATAAATGTTCTTGAAGAAGAACAAAGGCCATACATCTGTGATTTGGACTATTGTGAATGGTATAATGATATCATTGGATATTTACAAAAATTGTTACTTCTGTTGGAAATTTGGCTAATGTGGATGCATAGATGTTGTCATTATGGCAACATATGATCTCTATTGAGAGCGCAGAATCTGGAATGCAAGTATGGCAAGTTGAAGGAAGAAATTGTCTAAGTATGGATACAGTGATCTTGATAGAGCACCCGATGAAGATTTAGTTGGTGACGTCCATTGGAGCAATATTTTTGTTTACATAGCTAACTAAAGCTTCTATAGAGTATGAGGATACCCCGCCTTCATGCACATAAAATTTGGAGTAGTACAGAAAAAGTTATTCAAAGTTTACCGAAGATAATTTTTGCAGACAGAACAGTTTTGGAGACAGTATTAGCGAAAGAGTTAGGGATTATTTTTTCTTGTCAAAATAATGACTTAACATTATGAAGGGATGACATCCTAGATGTTTACTCTTGGATAAAGGTTTTGGAAGTCGACCATGTAAAGTTATTAGCTCTAATAACTCATATATTAGGCATACTTGAAATGTAATGTAAAAGTGTGTGATGTGTAAAAAGAAAGAAAAGGATAACTTGCGATAGTTGTATATTGTGATAGCAACAAAGGCTATTGATGTGACGTTGTAAGAAATACCATACTATAGTTAGAAACATTTTGTATTACCTATTTGGGCAGTGAGCTTAGCTGGTGATCAGGTTTTGTAATCTAACTCCTAACAGGGTTAAGGCTTCTAACAAGGCCTAAAGTCCTTTAACCAGGATAGATCTACTATATATTGCAAATTGACTCCTAACAGGGTCCAATATCCCTAACATGATACTTTTGATTAGTGATCTTTGTGGGTACCATCCCCACCGGGGTTTTCCCTTGGCCAGGGTTTCCTCGAGAACATATCATGTGTTAAGAGTTCTTTCTATTTACTGCTATGTTTGTTAATCAGCTTGATAATCCTTGTATGCACTAAAGTAATCTATTATATCCATAAGTGGGAAAAAGAAAAAGGTTGTGAAATACTAATTCACCCCTCCCTCTCAGTATTTCCTATTTCTAACAATTGGTATCAGAGCACAGTTACTCAAAGAAGGAACATTCAGGGAAAGCTTAGCAGCTTTAGTAAGATCTCTATGGATATGGATCAACTTCAGAAGAATCTTGAAGAAGCTCTTGAAAATATTGATATGCTTACTGATGAAAGAAACTCCTTAAGAAGAAAATATGAAGATGCAAAGAATGCTATTGACAAATTAAAAGGTAAGATTGAAGATTTGAAATCTGAAAAGAAATCTGATATGCTTGTTGAAGATTGTGATGAATTAGAAAAAGAAAATGAGATCCTTAAGCATGAGTTGAAGATAGTAAATCTGAAGCTTAGTATGAAAGATGGAAATTTGAGATCTGATAATGAAAAATTGAAAATTGAGAATGAAGATCTGAGATCAAGACTTGAAAAGGAAACATCCGAATCTGAAAAAGTAAAAGTGCAGTATGTGGAACTTGAGAAATATAATAAAATTGTGAAAGGTGAATTAACTCAATCTAAACAACTACTTGAAAGGCTATATTCAAATAGTGATAAGACTGGAAAACAAATTTCTTTTGAAGAACCATTCTTTGATAGGACTGGATTTGGATTTAGTATGTTTAGAACAATCCATGAAAGTAAGAAGCTAGATCTAAAGACATCTAAAAGTGTGGAGGAAATAAATCTAGATGAGAACACATTGGAAGATCCACCTAAAGAAGAACCACCTAGAGAGAAAGAAGAATCAAAGCAAGAAGAATCAAAATAGGAAGAATCATCTAAAGGTATGCAAAGAGAATTCAAAGGTAGATGTTTTGCTTGTAATACTATTGGACACATGAAGAGAGATTGCATAGGTAAGAAATTTAAACCTCTTAATGGACATTGTTATAATCATCATAGTTTTGGACATAGAGCTAATGAATGTAGAAGACCTAAAGTAATTTTGAATAATTATGATAGAATGATTGGGAATACTAACAATCCAGATAAGAAATCTATTGAAGAAATGAATCAAAGAAAAGTGGTAGTATGTTTTAGATGCAACAAAGTAGGACATATTGCTAGAAATTGCAGGTCACAGATCAACCAGCAAGGATAGAGATTTGGAAACAATGGAATCATTTGTCAGATATGCAACAAGTTTGGACACTCAGCAAGATTTTGCAGAATGAACAATGGAGGTTATCATCATAACCCTAACCCTAGGAACAATGCAAGAAGGAATGAAAATGCAGGAAACAAAGAGAAAGGTTGCTGTAGCAATAAAGATGAAGTAAAATTTGATAAAGGCACAGATAAAGGAGGTATATTTAGCACTAAAAGTAGTCAAGAAGGTAATGTAACTAATGGTAAGGATGAATCTTTACCTGACCCTTCTTTAAGTACTTAAATTATGTAAGTTTTTGTAGTTTAGGACTTAGGATTAGTGTAGATTAGGAATTTGAATGAGTTAAGTTTTGTGCAGTTAGATATAGGTTTATTATGTTGTACTAATGCTATGGTTAAGTGCACAAAATAAAATATTGTGTTTTGCGAGGTCGCAAAAAAAGTTTTATGGTTGCAGGTTTATAGAATCATCTTTTTGAGGTTTTAGCGACAAAATGAATGAATGTGATGTCAGATTGAGTTAATGTGAAGTGTTATAAGGTTGAAATTGAAGTTATCATGATTACAAAGTGATTGAAAAGAGATTTTAAAGAAGGAAAAGCTATTTGAGGATGATTTGAAGAAGTTTGGAAGTAGTTTGCAGCGACGATCATACCAAAACCCTAGATTTGCAAAGTTGAGGTATTTTTTGATCTTTAATCAGTTGATAAGATGGATATTTCTATGGTTCATAATGTTAAGGATAAGAATAGACCTAAGATTAAGAAAGAACTAGTAGAACCAGCTGAAATTGATAATAGACTAGCACTATCATCCGTACCAGACGGAGTATTGCACATTGAGAATGTTAAAGGATATTTAGGTTGCAAGTTTGAAACTTTGGGAGATGCAGATTTTAGTGATGATTACAGGAAATTGTATAATCAAGACATGTTAGTTAAACCAGCTTATGGGAACCTAGAGAATAATGAAATTATCAATTATTCCATGAAGTATGAATTTAATGATGAGGAATGTACCAAGATCATTTTAAGTAGAATCCACAATGGGAAATTTTAAATGGAGGATAGAGTTATTGATATAATTGCCGACCTAATTCATGATGTTACTGGATTATCAAAAGTTGGATAGATTCCACTAAATGAAAAGAACATGAGAAAGATTGTTTTAGACAACACTGGATCTAGTTATAATGGTAGAGGAATTGCGATAAGTAAGATTAAGCAAGATGATGTTATGTACCTTTGCAAGATCCTAACAACTAAATTTTGTGGTAGTTCAAGGGAAGATGACATGGCTGCAGGAATGGTTCATGTAGCTTATCTTATGTGTATTGAGAAGAAACAAGTAGACCTATGTGAAATTTTGAAAATTCAGTTATTTGAGAACTTAGAAAAGATTAAGAAGGCTAAGTACACATAGTTTAGGTTTCCATCTCTGATAACGTGTATGTTTTTCCATATTTTGAGAAGATTTCCTTACACTATTGATTGGAGTGACAATGTGAACACAATGGAAAGAATAAACTCAGTCTACATGAAGCACCTTTTTGATAAAGTCAATGACAGTGTGAAGCTTCTATTGAAGACTTTTCAGAATATTGTTAAGAACAAATCAAGGATTCCTCAATCCTTAGTTGAAAAGCATAAAGATGACATTTGTTTTATGGTAGACACTAATTTCACCTACATTGAAGCAATTGAGCCTAGAATGGAATTCATAGACCCTCTTGGCTATGAAGTATCTGAAGTAGAAATAGTAGGATATGTGAATAGACTGTTAAAGTGTGAGTTGGATGGTCATGCAAATAGGTTTGGAACCTATGAAGAGAATTTCAACTCTGCAATAAGTTTGAGAGAAAAGAAGCAATCTAGTAGGAGAGTTGAATCTACTATGAAGAGAATACTAAAAGAATCAGATATTTCAAGTCATGAGTTTGACATAGCTAAGAAGACTACAGAAGCCTTGAAGCAAAGTGAAAATCTTGTAATTCCACCTCAGGCATCTAGTGTAGATCCTGTTGATCCTATTGCAGTAAAGGTAAAAGTTGAAGTACCTGAAAAAGATGAAGGAGATAAATCTTTTTCTCCTATTCCTAGAAAAAGAGTAAAAGTGAGTGCAACAAGACCCCGCAAGAGATAGAAAGTGATTGTACCACCTGTACCTAGAAATTTAGCAGTAATTAAAGATGATGATGAAGTTTCAATCAAGAAGAAAACTTGGAAACCAAGAATTGAAAGAGTTAATGAAGATATATTAAAGCATGGAGACTTCACTAAGTTGGATAAATTCTATGATCTATATGGATCATTTGACAGATTGAATTTTGAAAATGCAATGATTACACATATGATTGTGATAGATAAGAAACTTAGCACTATTCATGGTAAGATCCCAGAAGATTTGTATAACAGACTTGTGAATAGAAAACAAAGAGCACAAGAAGAGGACATAAAGATGATAGAACATGTAATCAGATAGTTCTGTGAAGTTGAGGATGAAGATCATTTGAAGAGATTCTTGAAGTCTCTTGGAACTTTATTGAGAACTAAGAGAAGAACAATCCTTATAATGGGAGGCAAAAAGGAGGAAGTACAGAAAGAGATAGAGCAAGCAGTAATGCAAGTTCTTATAGATATAGTTGCAGGAAAGCATGTTGAATCAAATCCTCAGCAGAAGCAATTAGAGGAACTACATGCAGAGGAAGTTGGTATTGAAGAAGTCCCATCTTCTTCACATATCAATATTGGCAAAGAATTAATGGACATTGAAGGAACCAAAGTGACACTAGAGTCAGATGATGCAGTATTTCATGATCTAGGAAACATTGTTGACAATTTGGCTTTAGAAGAGCAAGAGAAGATTATAGAATTAAAAAAGGATATAGAGGCAGTGGAAGCGCCAGCCGTATCAGAATCAGTTCTAGTAGAACAGACAGTTAAAGGTAAACAAATTTTGACAGAGGTCACTACCCCTAGTGCACCTGATAGTAAGAAGAGACAAATTGGTTCAATTTTTGAAGACCTTGAAAAAGAAGTTGAAGATGATGATCAGCTTGAGTTCATCACATCTCTTAATAAAATTATTGGAAAGAATAAGAAGGTGAAGGACCTTGAAGGCAAAGTTAGAGTTTTGATAGAGAAACTTCAGAGTGTGATCAACACTAAGGTATTTGAATCAGATCCACTTGAGAAAGCTAAAATAGTAATAAACTCTTTTGACTCTGAATTTTCTAACTTAAAGGATATTGCTAGAATAAAATTTCAGGAAGACTTTGAAGCAGAAATGCAACAAAATTGAAGTGTAAATATTCAAAATGATATTGGTAATTTGGATGTATGCATAAAGAATTTGAGGAAACATTTTGAGACTAGAAAGAGTTTTTATATACAATGTACAAAATTAGAAATCCTAATAGTTGAAGAAGACAAGAAGATCAGAGAGAAGATAGATGCAATTACAGCTGAAACAAACACCTTGTCAAGCCCAAATGTAAAGATAAGTTATGTAGAGAAGAACATAAGGAAGTTAAATGATGAAATCAGAATGTTAGCAGAGGAGAAGAATAGAAAGATGCTCAGGATTAACATCTTGAGAAAGCATATCTCAATCAAGACCTCAATTGTTGAAGACCAAATTGAGCAGTGTTTTTCAGCAAAGACATCTTTTCAGAAGTTTAGCTTCAATTCCCTGCAAGCTTGTCAGACAGTAGCATACGGATTGAGTACTCTACTCCATGTTGCTGAATCCATCAGGAAGATATGGGAGAAATATTTTGAATCATGGAAGTCAGATTTTGGTGACTGTGTTGCAAGCCTACTGGCTTTGCAATAGCTGACAACAAGGTATAAATTTTTTTTTGAAATTTTTGTACACCCTATCTTTGTCATTGTTGTCAAAAGGGGAGAGATAGAAGAAAATTGAATATATGTTGAGGAAGGATACTCATAGGGGGAGCTATTCTATGGAGTACAATATTGTATCTGTGTTGTATAACATTTGGCCACAATTTTGTGTAAATACTTTGAAGTTTTGTTTGCACACTTAGCCAATTTTCCCATATGTTGCCACCAATGACAAAGGGGGAGATTGTTGGAAATTTGGCTAATGGGGATGCATAGATGTTGTCATTATGGCAACATATGATCTCTATTGAGAGTGCATAATCTAGAATGCAAGTATGGCAAGTTGAAGGAAGAAATTGTCTAAGTATGGATACAGTGATCCTGACAGAGCACCCGATGAAGATTTAGTTGGCGACGTCCACTGGAGCAATATTTTTTTTTGTGTAGTTAACTAAAGATTCTAAAGAGTATGAGGATACCCCATCTTAGTGTGCATAAAGTTTGGAGTAGTACGGAAAAAGTTATTCAAAGTTTACCGAAGATAGTTTTTGCAAACAGAACAGTTTTAGAGACAGTATTAGCGAAAGAGTTAAGGGATTATTTTTGCTTGTCAAAATAATGACTCAACATTATGAAGGGATGAAATCCTAGATGTTTAATCTTGGATAAATATTTTGGAAGCTGACCATGTAAAGTTATTATCTCTAATAACTCATATATTAAGCATACTTGAAATGTAATGTAAAAGTGTGTGATGTGTAAAAAGAAAGAAAAGGATAACTTGCGATAGTTGTATATTGTGATAGTAGCAAAGGCTATTGATGAGAAGTTGTAAGTAGTACCATAATATAGTCAGAAACATTTTGTATTACCTATTTGGGCAGTGAGCTCAGCTGGTGATCAGGTTTTGTAATCTAACTCCTAATAGGGTTCAGGCTTCTAACAAGGCCTAAAGTCCTTTAACCAGGACAAATCTGCTATATATTGTAAATTGACTCCTAATAGGGTCCAATATCCCTAACAAGATACTTTTGATTAGTGATCTTTGTGGGTACCATCCCCACCAGGGTTTTCCCTTGGCCAGGGTTTCCTCCAGAACATATCATGTGTTATGAGTTCTTTCTATTTACTACTATGTTTGTTAATCAGCTTGATAATCTTTGTATGCACTAAAGTAATCTATTATATCCATAAGTGGGCAAAAGAAAAAGGTTGTGAAATACTGATTCACCCCCCCCCGCCTCTCAGTATTTCCTATTTCTAACAACTTCCCTCTAACATGGATGGCCATAAAAGGAGAACTGTGAAATTACATGCTTTGAAGTATGTGATTATTAAAGGTGAATTATGGTGGAGAAGTAATGAGGGTGTCCTACTGAAGTGTATTGAGTCTCACAAAGTTGAAAGTTTGTTGCAAATAATGCATAAAGGTGTGTGTGGTGGACATTGCATGGCCAAGACTACTGTACATAAGATAGTAAGGTTTGGATTTTGGTGGCCTAGTATTTTCAAAGATGCACATGCTTTTGTCAAAAAATGTGATGCTTGCTAGAGGTTTTCAGGAAAGCTAAAATTTAGTGGTAATTTTCCTCTGAGCCCTATAATAGTTGAGGCCCCTTTTTAGAAATGGCACATGGATTTCATAGGATAAATTCCAAATAAGTTTAGTGGAGGACACTCATGGATCCTGGTTGCAACTGATTATTTCACAAAGTGGGTGGAAGCAATTCCCACTAAGAGAGTCACTAGTAAGGTGGTTACTAATTTCCTGATGCAAAATCTATTAACAAGGTTTGGATGCCTTGAGGTTATGATTGTGGACAATGCTATGTGATTTAGATATGAAGAATTTGTTAGTTTTTGTCTATAATATGGGATCAAAATTTCTTATGCCGCTCCTTATTATCCTCAGGGAAATGGTCAGGCTAAATCAAGCAACAAAAGCTTGATTAAAATTTTGAAAAGAGTCCTAGATACAAAGAAGAAGGCATGGGACTCCAAACTACAACTAGCTCTATGGGTTGAAAGAGTAACAATTAAGAAGGACATTGGATGTGCTCCTTTTGATTTGGTATATGGTATTCATGCCAAGTTATATCGAAATAACTTACTATAGATGTACAAGCTCATTCAGTTATATGATGATGATCAAGATGATGAAATAAAGATTAGATTACGAGATTTGATACAATTGGATGAATCTAGGAGGGAAACTCATGATACAAATTTGAAATCTCAGCTAAAATATAAGAATTTGTATGACAAGAAAATCACAGTTAGGAGTTTTAAAGCTAATGATTTGGTCCTAATGTGGAATGCTAGGCTTGAAGACAAGGGTAAATATAGTAAGTTTGATCCTATTTGGTGGGGACCATATCTAGTCAGTGAAGAATGGGGATCTGATTCATACATCTTGAAGGACCTGATTGGAAATGAAATGGAATTGCCAGTTCATGGACAATTCCTCAAATTGTACTTTTCTTAAGGTACTCTCATTATCCATAAACATTAGCTAGTTTACCCTTCCTATTGTGTGTTTATTTTAGGTTGTGTGAGTAGGTTAGTTGTTTTGTTTTAGTAGATGGTCTGCTTATCCTAGAGATTCTAAATTGTTGTCATGCCTACAAGAGGCATACATCCCCAAATAGAGCCACTATTGGCACTTCAATTTTAAAAACATAAAATCTTAAAATTCCTTACAAAATTGAAGTATATATATGTGATCCTGAAGTTGAGAAAATTTTGCTGTAAAAAACCAAAAAAAAATCTTGCAAAATTACCAGGGTTTCTTTTAAAGTCTGGCATGCCCTAATTAAAAACCAGGCCTGAGAAAACCCTAGATGCCTTTGTCTTCATTAAAGCCTAGGTTGATCTTTTAGGTTCTATTTTAATGTTACTTTTTACAAATCACTTAAGTCCTAAAGGCACATGTGTTTTAGAAATATCACCATGCGGTCATGTTAGTAACAATTTCTATCACCTAAGCTCGACCCCTTTTAATTTTTCCTAAGTCTAAGTTTGGTGATATTCCTAAATATTCCTAAGTCCTAAATACTTTATTTCCTAGTATTTTGTCACTATAGTCTGCTTTGAAACTAGAATCTAGATCCAATGGTGGTCACATGTTCACATGAAATCTTTTCAAGCTATGCGATCATGTGACAACCATCGATTCTACCTTTTTCCTAGGCACTTTTAGAAGGTGGGTCTACTGCCAGGTGTACACACATGGGTGCTAATGATTGGTCAAAGGTATTTGTTGATGTGGAAGATGTCAATGGCTTTGGCACTTGGTAAGAATATTTGACATGTCCACATACTAGATTTTTCAACGTGGATTTTCCTAATTGGTCAAAGCCAAGTGGGGCCAATTACTTAAGGTATTAGTAACAACTAGTTGATCTAACGGTTGTCCTTTATTCACATGGAATCTTTTAAAGCTATGCAATCATGAGATAGCCCTTCATTGGGTATCAAGGCCATGATGCCTTACTTTATGTCCAATCATAAAGGCAAAATAATAATGACCGTCGGATGCAGCATCTAACGGTAAAAAAGAATCCAAGGTATCAAGTGGGTCCTGGATGACATGCTTACGGAGTTCCATCAATACAGATTGATCCAATGGATGTTGCATGTTCACATAGATTTCTTTCAAGCCTCATGATTGTGCGACAACCATTAGATTTACTTTAAAAGTAGATCAATGGTCCAAATTTAAACTTGAAGAAAACTTGGTGCAAATTTCAATTTTTCCCGTTCAGTGACGATAGTTCCATTTCTCAAAGAATTAATGGCGAAATCATGTGGAGTAAATTTATGAAATGATTATTTTTCAATTGATAATATATCAAAGATTTGTAATTTCTTGGAAACCACAAGAAGATAAAAGTTTACAGAGAATTGGGTGAGAAGATTTGCAAAGAATGATTATAATTTCCTGAGAATTTTGAGGGAAAGGTTGGTGAATTTTTGCACATTCTTTTCCTATTAAAAATCATTATATTCTATCGTGTTTCTTTTGCACCAACTGTATAAAAATCTACAAACCCTCAAATGCCACCTAGGAAGGAATTGTCTAGCAAGACTAATTATAGTATGAGGGGTCTGCATGAAGATTTACTATAGTTATTACCTAGTTCAACAATTGATTTAGTAAAAGTCAAACAATTAACACCAAAGAAACCTAGGGTAAAGGTAGAAGATGGCTTGTATGATATGGGCAATTATATTAGGGATGCTAAGATTGGTATGCTCAATGCTAGTGGTGTCTCTGATATCACTAGTTTAACATTATTCATAGTAGGGTTCAGTCAGAGAAATGCCACATTTCCTACCAGTAATATATGGAAATTTCAACTAGGAAAGCTTGTGGTGCCCGATGTTTTCCTAGATGCAAGCCTAATGATTTAGGATGCAAAGAATTACAACCCTATTACTAAGGAGATTAGGGATGCTAGAGGACAACTGTTGATGACAATCTCTACTGAGGAAATCAGGATGGTTTTTAGGCTGAGTGAGCCTGCAAATGACCTAGAATAAATTAATTTTGAAGAATTGAGGGAAGTATATAATGCACAGAGGAATTATGTCAGAAATGGTCCTGTAAAGGAGTTTTGTTGTAAATTTGGGAAAATGATCGTCATAGAGCCAAGTACATAGGAGCCTTTCAAAATAGATTATTTTGATGTGAGAGTAAGAGGTGCATACTGGTCACTATGTCAAATCTTTGGGGAAGATGCTAAAGAAAAAATGCTAGTACATTTGATGTATATGATGGTCCAAATTTTACATCCACACTTGTCAGTTACATTTGATTATGCCCCTTTCATTGCTAAATTAGTAGGAATCTAGAAAAGAAAACTTGATAAGCCATTCTGCTAGTACTCCTTCATGATGTGCATGTTCTTGTTTAAAGATGCTAGTTATTTTGAGGAAGAAATGGATTTTCTAAAATAGAGGGATGGTGAGGACATGCCAATCCAATTATGGAACCTCAGCATGACATGGGACAAGAAAGATAGTAAATTCATATAATTTGATAAATGTTTTCAGCTAGACTGAGACTAAAATTTGTTCATGAGAGCCTAAGAGTTCCAAGTGCCTTGGCTGAACTTGTCAGGCCAAAATAATTTTCCAAAGACCTCAAAATAGTATATAATTGGGGGGATGTCATCTTCTACCCTTATTCTACTAGTACTAGATTATATGGTTTTAGAGGGGCTCCATTTATATTTCCATATCAAGTTCCCCTTAAGATTGGTATTGCAAAATTATTTAGACAACTGGGAGATATTGAGAACACTCTCATAGGAAAAGGTAGAGGAACTTTGTTCCCAAATATTACAATTTCCCACCAATTTATAATTATAAAGGATGGATGGATTCATATGGATAAATTCTTGGAACCTTATCATATGGCCACTACAATTGTTAGGATAGCAGACCCAGAGGGGTTTTACAATGAAATGTTTAAAAAGAAGGTCAGATGCTCAGCAATAAACCACATTTTCAACTTCCCTGAGGACATAATCAGGAATGTCCCAAGATTATAGGATCAAGAAATTAGAAAACAAAAGTGGTTGGTATATAAAAAGACATTAGACTTTGTCCGATAGTTTGATCCAAGATATGATCCCCTAAAAAGTATCAATCCTATGGGAAAGAAGATAGATACTCTCATGGAAAATTTTAAGGAAATTTATCAAACCATAAATGAGAAAAAAGAGAAAACCATAAATGAGAATCTAGAGAAAGCTTTACTAATATTGAGCAAAACTACATTTGCAAAGGTGTCTCCTCCTAGAAAATATATGTTGTAGAAAAAGGTTGGTTACAATAAGATAATCCCAGAATTTGACATAAGAAAACAAACAAAGAAAAAGGAGGATATCCCTTCTACATCACAATAGGTGAAGAAACACAAGGAGGTCGTGAAGATTACAGACACACCTCAGGATCAACCAACTAAGAGCATTCTTGATTTCTCACCTCCCACCAAGAAACAAAAGTTAGAAGAGAGGCCTCAGGATGTAGAAGAAGAGTACTCTCCTTCCCAATCACCTTTGAATATCAAGGATGATCAGGAGATCACAGAGAAAGCACAACAAATGGGATCCCAAGGAGAAATTTTTATGACTTATGAAGAGATTAATGAAGGAGTCCCAGAGCAACCAAAAGAGCCTGAACTAGGCCTAAAAGTGGGGTAGATGGTAGGAACAGAGTTGGATCCTATAGTCAAGCAAGCATGTGATGAGTTTTTAGCTAATGATGCCTTTGTCAAGGCTAGGGCTTTTATGCAATTTCTATAGAAGTTGAACATGAATTAGTATGAAGAAACTTGTGAAAAAATCCATAACAAGAATCTAGACAAGGATCTCAAAATCATAGAAACTAGAGTGAGGAAGGGGATGACAGAAAAGTTTGAAAAAACTACTCAAGAATAGGGGAGAGAGCTAGTGAGAAATATAGGAGTACTTATCCTCCTAGAATGGGATATAGTTGATGCAGTAGTCCTTGATGTAGTTAGGAAATAAACCACACCTATGCACAAGACTAAGGAAGAAGCAGAATAGGCCATTAAGGGAGTTTCTTTTAGTAATGATCATCAAGACTTGGTCATGTGGTCTTTAAAAAAGGATTAAAAGAACAAAGAAAAACAGATGCCTAGGGATGATCTCATTGGTGGCCTTATAGTTGAAAGGGTTACTGACATTTCTATGATTGAAGCATCAAGTATGGTGGTAGCCACAACCCAACTTGCAGAAAAGGTAGCAGAGAAGGAAGCTAAGGAAAAAGAAGAGCTCACAACAAGATTTGAAACCATGCTAAAAGCTTATGGTGATTTAAAATAGGGAATGTTTGAGAAGGACAAGTTAATTGCAGACTTGAAGAAAAGGTTGCGAGAGGAAGGTCCAATTCAAGCATCGGGATAGTTGCAAATTTCTTCTTCCCTTGTTGGGCCTTCTTCTTCAAGTCCTATTGTTCAATATCCCTTGTCCCCTTTTCCTCCTTCCATGAGCAATGAAGAAATAGAATAGAGAGAAAGGTAGAGATATGAAAAAAGAACAAAGGATACTATTTTACACTTTGTTGCTAATGTGAAACCAAAAGAAATTTATAAGAGTGCTAAGAAGTTATTTGACATTTTGACCTCTTTTAAGGAAGAGATAGCCACTATAGGCCAAATTTTGGATAAGTGGGTTCCTAGGGAGAATATGTTGAAATCATTCTTTGATTCAATTAAAAATTAGAGTATTGTGAATTTTCAATTCACAAATACTTATAAAATTGTTAAAACCTTTTTTTAGTTTGAAGTAAATAGAGAGGGGTTGAAGAGGAAGGCATAACTCTTAAGACTTAGATATTTAAAGGACAATTTCCAAATATTCCCCATACTTGTCAAAGTAGGTGGAACCATAAAGGACAGGGAACAATGGTTGGAACAAATTAATAATGGGGTATTGGCTAAAATAGATATTGTTTTGGGTAGATAAAATAATATTCCTTTTATACAAGTGATTGAAATGCTACAAGATGCCAGAATACACTTCACTAAAGTGATGATAGAGGTTCACCAAGTGGTTATTGGGTGGGAAAAAATCCTACCAAAGAGGGATGAGATTCTAGCTTTTGATTGGCCAAGTGAGGATACTTTTACATCTTGGGAAGCAGCATATCTTGCAGAGTGTGAGAAAGAAGATGAAATATTTGCAAAGGAAGTAACAAGTGGTGATGCCCCAACTTCTTGAAAGCAAACTAAATAATGCTAGAAACACCAAGCAGTTGGAGCAAGCACGAATGCTACACCTAGCATGTTTTGAACTGACATTGGGAGTTGTTAGAATTTTGGGCACTCATCTGAGTGATCAACTTTGCAAAATTGTAATAGAAGGATGTTATATTTACCTTCTTTGTCTTACATGAACACCTTTTTTGTCTTTTCTGGAAAAGATCTGAAGCTTGTTGCAATCCTTATTTTCTATAAAAGGATTACTAGGATCATTGTAAAAGGACCAAAACTTGAGCATTCTTACTGACAAGTTTTGAGTCTAGGATACTGTAGATTGTATTAGGCATATTTTTTTAAGAAAGCAATATTACTGGTTCAAGTTAAATCCAGACAGTTTTCACTTTAAAGCATTTTGTGTACATGATATTGATATAGCATTTGAATAAAATCCAAAGTTCAAATCTCTCATGTGTGTATCTCCCTTTGAGATATGAATTATTGAAATTCATTGCATAGACATTCTCTATGTGTATGTTTGTGTTCTTCAACTCTGATTTAGGATCAGATTAAATAAGCTTTAGACATGGCACAAATTATTTAAGTACTACATAAGGATATGAGTAAGTAGTATGAATCTAGGATTCCTTTGATAAAATCCACCACAGGGTGATAGAATTTTCAAAGGGAAGGGCTATTAAAGGTTCAACATATTTGTTTATGTATAAAAATCTTGCAGTGAAGGTGTTGCCCGATGGATAAGGCACTAGCCAGCAGTGGAGCTTTTTCTACAGAAATCAGTGTTTAAAAGGTTCTATGTGTATTCCTAATATTTTGATATAAATCTATTGAGATTATTTAAGTATATTGATTTAAAAAGTAGTATTCCATCTAATGATAATGGAGAATCAATGAATGAATGGTCATCATTTAGTATTTTCTTATCATTTATCTATTGTTATTGAATCCAATCTATTATTGTTGAAGTAAGGCTAGTTTATTACTGGATTAGGAGTACCCTCCTTGGTTTTGTAGAGACAAAAGAGTAGAGGGCAGTCTTGTCCCTATAGTTGGTCCAATAATCATAGAATCACATATTTTTATCTAACCCATCCTAAAATCTTGTAGATGTATTGGTTGCTTTGAAAGCATAAAGTCTAGTTTCAGGAACTGACAAAGTGTTATGTGTATGGTTATCCATATAGTTATCATGGAGCCTTATCCACTTGGATAAATGATGATGACATATTATTGATGTTACATTCATGGATGTAGAGTCTAATGATTGGTAGAAGTAAAGTTATGCAGTCTCTATTCACCAGTAGCAGTTTCATGTGCTTGTTCAAGAAGAGCCGACATATATTATATTAGTTCTAGAGTTGTGCCTATGATTTTGGTATGCACCCTTAGATTTAAGCTTGAAGAAGAGTTTGTGATATTTAGTTAAGAGTGCATAAAATAATTCAGCTTGAGGAGAATGCTAAAGTTATTTTGGTAGAGCCGGCAGAGTGTAGCATGCATCTACAAACATCTTATTGCACAAGTCTTAGAATGTATTGCATTCTTAGTAGACCTGACCAAATTATTATTGGAGTTGATATGGCTTCTCTAATATGATTTCAAGGTGGTTCTAATAGGATGACTTGATTATATCATTTAGAGGAAAGATATTTATTGGCAGTCATTTGTGATTGCTTGAGTGTGGTTCAGAGTTGATTGTGGAAAATAGAGCAGAGTGTACAAAGTGTTGAGCCATCAGAAGAAGGTCTATGTGACCAAATAAAGTGTTGTGTTATTCATTGGAGGTCCAGATAGTAGGTCTAAGTGTACTTCACTAAGATCCATGTATAGTGTTTATTTTTTATTCAGAAGGTTGTAGCCTTCGCCCCTTTGAGCAGTGTGATCTTAGACAGTGCGTCCTCTCCCCTAGCAGGGACTATTGTAAAAGAATCCTAATAGGGACTGATCCTTGACCAGGTCTACTATACTAAATATATTGAAAAGTAACTCCTAACAAGGTTAAGGATCTTCTAACAAGGATCATAATACACTAGTGCAGAATATTAATGGGTGTCAATTCCCACCAGGGTTTTTACCTATTTGGGCTTCCTCCTAACCAAAATATTGGTGTTGTGTTCAAGCATTCTTTCATTGTGTTTATACTTTATGTTTAAGTATATTTAATTGGATAAATAATTGAAATTTGTAGATAACTGATTAACCCCCCCCCCGCTCTTAGTTATCTCTTGGGACTATTCCTAACAATTGGTATCAAAGCATGGTGCCTCGGAGAGAAAGTTTAACAGCTTGAGGTTGATCAGATGACATAGTTCAAAAAATAAAGTCCTAAGTTTTATGGAGAGAATTATCTTGATTGGAAGAACAATATGGTGACTCATTCACAATGCATTTCTTTTGAAGTTTTTGATGTAACTATCAAAGTAGTCAAGATCCCTACCTTGGAAGAACTTGCTAAGGATGATGCTACTAAAAAGAAAAAGGAATTGTTTCATAAGAATGCAATAGCCAAAGAAGCCCTTATCAGTGCCCTTTTTGATAGTGAGTTTTCATAAATAAAGAAGGTAGATACAACCCACAAAATATGGAAGTACCTAGAAGACATATTTGAAGGAGACAAACAAGCAAAGGATACACACAAAAAAACATGGAAGAAAAGATACAATGCATTAGAGATGCTACCTAAAGAAAACATTTGAGCTTACAATCAAAGGATCAATGAAGCAGTTGTTAAAATCAAGAAAAATGGTGGAGAGATCTCAAAGGAACACATCATGGACAAATTGATGACTACACTCACTCCAGAATATGAAAACAAGATCAACATCCTTGATGATACCATGCAACTTACATCAAATTTCAAGAGAGAGACCTTGATCAACAAAATCTCAGCTTTTGGGATTTCAAGATTGAATACAAAACCTAAAAGTGAGATAGCCTTCAAAGCAATAGTTCATGGTAAGAAATCTATAAACACTTCTACTAATTTTGATGATGATGATGAAGAGAAAACACTAGATGATTTCATTGCTATGATTTCCAAAAGAGAGAAGAAAGGAAAAGGAAAATATGAAGGTCAAAATCCATTTAAATTCTTTTCATGTAATAAGATTGGTCACTTTGCATCTAAATGTCCCTTAAGAGTTAGAAAGTTCAAAAATGACTACAAGCCTAAATTCTCTAAGGAATGTTACTATGCTAGAGATGGAGTCTCAGATGATGATTCAGCTGAAGAAGAAATTGGATTTATTGCTATCATAGAGAAAATGAACAATAAGACAGATCATGAAGATGAGAAAGAGAAACAAGAGCTAGCATTAATTTCCCAAGCCGATATAAGGATAGACTGGATTATAGATAGTGGTTGTTCACATCACATGATAGGTGATAAAGATAGATTTGTTCATCTAGATAAATAAAATGGTGACATGGTTAGATTTGGAGATAACACTCCTAAACCCATCATTGGTAGAGGAGCCATCACCTTGGATGGAAACAATAGTACTGATGATGTTCTTTATGTCGATGGTTTGAAACATAACCTTCCTAGTGTTGGACAGTTACTTGGAAAAGGTTATCAGCTGGAGTTCAAAGATGACAAATGCATCATTAACAACAAGGATGGTGTTATGATTGCATCAAGCTCAAAGACTAAAGGTAATGTTTTCCAACTCAATTCAGAAGCAAGTTGTTTTGTTGCTAAAGTTAATGATAGTTGGTTGTGGCATAAATGACTATGTCATATCAATTTTGATAACACAGTAAAGATAAGTAATGTAAAGGAAGTAAGAGATCTACCTAGAATAGAAAAGCCAATTGATACTATATGCAGGGAATGTGTAATGGGAAAACATGTGACAAACTCATTTAGGAGCAAGCACAATTCAGAAAAGAACAAGTTGGATCTGATTCATATAGACCTATGTGGTCCAACTCAAACAAGATTATACTATGGTGAAAGGTATTTCATTTTGTTTGTTGATGATTATACTAGGATGATGTGGGTTGCATTCTTGAAAGATAAGTTAGAAGTATTTGAAAAGTTCAAGATATTCAAAGTTAAGGTTGAGAATGAATCTGGACTAAAGATAAAATGTCTAAGATTGGATAGAGGAGGAGAATTCAACTCTGACAGATTCTATGAGTACTACGAAGAACATGGCATAAAGAGGTAGTTAAGTGCACCTAGAACCCCTCAACATAATGAAATTGTAGAGAGAAGGAATAGGATCATCCTTGATATAGTGTGCACCATCATGATTGAAGGAAAATTTTCTCACACCTATTGGAGAGATGTGGTCAATACAACAGTCTACACCATCAATAGAATTCAATTGAGGCTTGGCACTGATAAAACACCATATGAGCTATGGTTTGGTAATGTTCGCATAGTAAAATACTTCAAAATCTTTGGAAGTAAGTGCTACATCAAGAGGGATGAAGTAGTAGGCAAGTTTGATGCAAGAAGTATTGAAGGTATTTTCCTTGGTTACTCTACTAAAAGTAAAGCTTATAGATGTTTCAATTTAAGATTGAAAAAGATCATTGAAAGTGCTTATGTAATTATTAATGAAAATTTTATGGTTTAAGAAAGATATCATGATTACTCACCCATGATTGAAGAAGAACCCAGACCCTCCATTAGTGAGATTGAAGAAATGTTTGACAGTATTGATGTGTTATTCAATGACCCTAAGACAAGAAAAGAAGAAACTCCTAAGGCTGATGAGTCTGCATCACCTAAAGTTCCAAAGTTTACATCTACAAACCATTCTAAGAAAGACATCATTGGATATTAGAGTGGAAAAGTCTTAACAAGATCACAAGCAAAGAACTCAGCTAACAATGAGGCGGTATGCTTACTATCTTAGATTGAACCCTTAAGTGTTGAAGATGCATGTAATGATTCAGATTGGCATGATACTATGAAAGAAGAACTTGATCAAATTATTATGAATGACACTTGGGAACTGGTCCCAAGACCCAGTAATAAGAATGTGATTGGAACAAAGTGGATATTTAGAAACAAGATGAATGAAGATGGTATAGTAGTAAGAAATAAAGAAAGGTTAGTATGTAAGGGATATGCACAAAGAGAAGGCATTGATTATTCAGACACATTTGTACCAGTGAGAAGATTAGAATCTATTAAGTTGTTTCTAGCTTATGCAACATTAAAAAACTTCAAATTTTATCAGATGGATGTCAATTCAACATTCTTGAATGGTGAATTAAAAGGGGGGGTGAATTAGTATTCTAAAAACTTTATCTTTTTCCCAATTATGGATATAACAGATTATCTTTATACATGCATAACATAAGAAGCTAAACAACATGCATAACAATAAAGAACTCATAACACATTATTTGTTCTCAAGGAAACCCTCACCAAGGGAAAACCCCGGTGGGGATGGTACCCACAAAGATCCACTAATCAAAAGTATCCTATTAAGGATGTTGACTCTGTTAGGAGTCTATTACAAACATATAGTGTATCAGTCCTAATTAAGGGACTATAGGCCTTGTTAGAAGCCTCAACCCTATTAGGAGTTGTAGTACAAAATGTGATTACCAAATGAGCCCACTGCCCAAACAAGTAATGTACAATATACACTAATTACAAAAATAGGTTAAGGTACATAACCTTATACTCCTTGCATCAATATCTCTTCTCAGGTCTTTCACTATCGCTATTACATATGCTTCATATATTTCGCATCATATCACTTCTTCATTACATTTCATTACTACACCATAATTCTACTATTCTTCTATACAATTACAATTACATTTATACCAATAGCTTTATCCAAGAGTTAACATCTAGGATTTCTTCCCTTTATATTGTTAAGTCATTATTTTGATAAACAAAATAATCCCTTAACTCTTTACTAGTTTTGTCTTCATATTTTGTCCTGTCGGCTTGACATCGTCTTTGATAAAACTATCATAACTTCTTCCGTACATGTCATACTAACTTTCACTCTGAGATGGGTGATCAATGTGTGCTATAAATGTGTCACACTTCTATGGATCATTACATGCAAGGAAACTCAAGAATGAGCCCTCACAAATTGATCCATAGCTCCCTAGGCATGGAGTGCAAGGGCTTTTAAGAATGCTCTCAGCTAGAGCTATTTAGCCTATAACCTTGCTAGTAAACCATGCAATGGGAGATTCAATGAAGACAAGGGAAAGAATGCCAATATCCTCAAGAATCAAGAATGAAATGCAATGCAATGCTATGCTAGAAATGGAAATGCAAGCTAAACTATGGAAATGAAAGATGCAAGTATTACAAAGCCTCCTAGTTAAACTAGATGAATTAATCTAAAGCATAAAGGAAATCTAAGCTAAGAATGCCATGAAAATGAAGCTACTATGCAAGAAATGAAATCTAACTATGAAGCAAGAAAGCCATGATGATGCAAGAATGAAGACAAGAAGATAGAGTGTTGATGAAGATCCAAGATGAATGCCAACAATGCTCCAAATCTTCAAACCCTAGATGCAAGAATATCTCCAAAAGCTCCAAGATGACCTAGAAAACCTGTAGCATAACAATAGCATAAAAATTGTGTGTGCAAATGAGGAAGAGAGCTCTCCTTTTATAGGGAATGAAGAAGGAATGGGCCATGGAGATTAAGAGGCAAAAGATTTAATCAACGGTGGAGCTTAAAAGAGGAGCAATCCATGTGCACAAGTATCCTCCAATGAGAAAATAGGAGTTGACTTTTGTGTCCATATGAGACAGAAAGTGCTTTTTCCCTTTTTATAAATAAGAATAATGCTTTATTTGTGCAACTTAGGATAAGAGGAAAAGTGGGGGCTTTTTATTTATTAAAAGGGGAGGAAATATTCCTTTTAATAAATAAAGACTTAGGATAAGATGGTTAACCCATAGAAAATAATCGAATAAATGATAGAACTAGGATTTGATCAAAAATAAGCAATTTATGATTTAGCAAAAGGGGCTAATAGTCTAGGTGACCATTTTTAGGTGTATACAATCAATAGACATCATAGAGTCTATGTTCAAGTGTGCAAGCACTGAACTTACTCCAATTGACATCGCAAACAAAAACTATGTCTTGGTTCACTGGTAAAAACACTATCTCACACTTAGACAAATTTGCAATGCACTCTGTCATACTTGCTCTTTGACTTGTGTGATCTTCATGTGTATCATATGTTTTCATAATGAAAACATCTATGTAATCAACTCAGCCAAATTGCCAGCAATCTCCCCCTTTGTCATTGGTGGCAACATATGAGAAAATTGGCTAAGTGTACAACTCAAAATCTCAAAATTGTTCAAAATTGTGGCCATAGTATAAAATATATACTATCCTTATAACTCCTCAAAAAAATTATTGTCTGTAATATAGTACTCCTTCTAAGAGTAAAAATCCTTATCATATACTATCAATTTTCTTCTATATATCTCTCCCCCTTTGACAACAATGACAAAATAAGGGAGGGAGGGTTACAAAATTGTATCACAAAAAGATTATACCTCAATTCAATTATTGCAAAGCCGTTAGGTTTGCAACACAATCTAAAAAATATATCTTCATGGCTTCTATCTCCTTCTCCCATGATTTCTTAATGGAATCTACCACATTAAGTAATGCGCTCAGTCCATAAGATGCTATTTCACATGCTTGGAGGTTTTCAAAGTTAAACTTCTGAAAAGATGTCTTAGCTGATAGACATTCTTCCAACTGCTCTTCAATAATGCTTAACTTCATAGAAGCATGCTCTCTCAAAAGAGTGTATCTTCTCAATTTCTCATCTCTCTCATCTTGCACAACTCTAATTTCATCAAAAAGTTTCTGAACTTTCTTCTCAACATCACATACCTTCACATTGGGGCTAGACAAAAGGTTTGTTTCATTAAGAATTTCTGCTTCCTTCAACTTTATCTTTTGATCTTCTTCTACTATCAAGGTCTCTGATTTTGTACATTGTATGTACAAAGATTTACCTATTTCCAAATGCTTCCTCAAATCCTTGATATAGATATCAAGAGTTTTGACATCATTTCTGATATTCTGACTGATGTTCAAAAGCATTCTAGCCTCATAGGCTGCTTGTGCTTTCACTTTTGCAATATCAGACAAGTTTGTAAATTCATTGTCAAAGGTACTCATTACCTTCTTTTCTTTCTCCATAGGGTTTTCTTCTGCAATTTGTGTAGTTACAATACTTTGTAACTTCTCAGTTAGTTCCTTAAGACACCCTTCAAGACTCTTCACTTTCTTATTCTTCCCATTGATTTTATTCAAGGATGTGATCAATTCCAATTGATCATCATCATCTACTTCCTTTCCCAAATGCTCAATCATAGATCCAATTTGAGTCTTCTTTCCAGTCTCAGGAGTAAGACTGATATCTTCTTTGGTGGGAATGGGAACTTGTTCCTCTATTATTGGTGGTTCTACAACTGTGGTCTCTGTCATCTCTTCTTCTTTTGTAGCTTCCTAATCTTCAAAGGCCGAATTGTCAACAATGTTCTCCAAATTCTTGAATACATTTTCATCAGTATCCAAGGTGATTTTTGTACCTTCTACATTCATTGTTTTATCTTCAATATTAATAGCTAGAGAAGAGGGAATGTCCTCTTGTTCTTTCTCACCTACTTGCTCTATTGCAACTGATGATTCTCCAACATAATCTTCCATAACCTTGATAATAGCTTGCTTTGTCTCATAATTGATTTCTCCATACCTACCTCCCATAATTTGAATAGTTCTCCTTTTGGTTCTCAGATGGGTGCTTAAGGCTTTCATGATCTATTTGAAATGTGTTTCATCTCTTATTTCACAAAGCTTCCTCACATGCTTTTCTCTAATAGCTGTGTCCTCCTCTGATGCTCTCTTCTTCCTATTTACAAGTTTGTTATATAAATCATCAGGTATCTATCCCTAAATAGTATCAAACTTCTTGTCAGTCAAAATCATATGCTTCACAACTACATTCTCCAGATTAAGTCTATCTATATAATCATAAAGATCATAATACTTATTCATTCTTGCAAAGTCACCATTCTCAATGATCTACTCATTAAGCTTTTCAACTTTTGGTTTCCAAGCTTTCTTCTTAGTAGTGACATCATCTTTTACTTCTACAATCTTTCTTGCAACTAGTTTCACTAGAGTTTTATGTCTCTTTCCTGGTCTAGTAGCACTTTCCTTAACTCTTTTGCTAGGTGTGGAGGAAGTGGATCTAGTAGAAATCTTTGCTTCTATGTCCTTCTTAGTTACTTCCACTTTCACCTTCACTTGTGGTTCTTCCTGTTGTACTACAATTGATGATAAAGGAGGGATAGACAAAACTTATTTTTGTCAACTATCTCTGATTGTTGCTACTATTTGCTTTGCTACCAAAAACCCACGCTCTGTCATTCTTGTATCTTTTAGGATTTTCTTAATAGTTCTCTCAACTCTCTTCTTAGACTGCTTCTCTTCAATTAGAATCTTTGTGGAGTTGAAGTTCTCCTCAAAGGTTCCAAACCTGTTACACTGAGTGTCCAACTTACACTTAAGTAACCTGCTAACATATTCTTTAGTTTCTACTTCAAATATCTCAAAGCCAAGAGGGTCCACTGCTTCAATATAGGTAAAGTTAGTATCCACCATAAAACATATATCATCTTTATACTTTTCAACAAGACACTTAGGGATCCTTGATCTTCTAGACACAATATTCTAAAATGTCTTAATAATAAGTACTGTACTCTCATTAACGTTGTCAATAACATGTCTTCTATACACTAGGTTAATCCTTTCCATTGTATTTTGTCCATCATTCTAGTCATTTCCTATGGTGTAAGGAAATCTCCTCAATAGATGAAAAAACATATAAGTAATTAGGGATGAGAACCTAAATTGTGTATACTTAGTTTTCTTGATCTTCTCCAAATTCTCAAACAATTGAATTCTTAGAATTTCACACATATCAACTTGTGCCCTGTCAACACACATTAGATAAGCTGCATGTACCATTCCAGCTACCATGTCATCCTCTCTTGAATTTTCACAAAACTTAGTAGTTAGGATCTTCCATAAATATCTCACATCATCTTGTTTGATCTTACTGATCATAATTCCTCTACCATTATAGGATGAGCTTATCAATGACTATTTTCCTCATGTTTTTTGTTAGAATTGGGAATACTAAGAGTGGGGGGGTGAATCAGTATTTTACAGACTTTATCTTTTGCCCAAATATGGATATAAAAGATTTTATTCACACATGTATAACATAAGAAACTAAATAATATGCATAGCAATAACATCAAAGAACTCATAACACATTATTTTTTCTCGAGGAAACCCTGGCCAAGAGAAAACCTTGTTGGGGATGGTACCCATAAAGATCCACTAATCAAAAGTATCTTGTTAAGGATATTGACCCTGTTAGGAGTCTATTACAAGCATATAGTGTATCATTTCTGATTAAGGGACTATAGGCCTTGTTAGAAGCCTCAACCCTATTAGGAGTTGCCATTACAAAATTTGATTACTAGATGAGCCCACTACCCAAACAAGTAATATACAATGTATACAAAATAGGGAAAGGTACATAAACTTATTCTTCTCGTATCAATATTCCTTTGCTACTCTTATCTTTGCATCATCACTATTACATTCACTTCACAATTACATTTATTACATCACTTTTTCTTCTCTTCTCTTTTTTTTTACAATTACAATTGCATATATATACAAGTTATTAAGGCTAATAACTTTACATGGTCAGCTTCCATAGATCATTATCTAAGAGTTAACATCTAGGATGTCATACCTTTATATTTTTAAGTCATTATTTTGATAAACAAAATAATCCCTTAACTCTTTACCAATTCTGCCTTCATATTCTGTCCTGTCAGCTTCACACTGTCTTCGGTAAAAATATCATAACTAATTCTGTACATGCCATACTAACTTGCACTCTAAGATGGGTCATCATTAGCCATCATAGAGTCTATGTTCAAGTTTGCAAGCACTGAACTCACTCCAGTCAATGTTACAAACAAAAATTACATCCTGGTACACTGTGAAAACACTATCTCACACTTAGACAAATTTGTGATGCGCTCTGCTATACTTGCTCTCTGACTTGTGTGATCTTCATGAGGATCATATTTTTCCATAATGACAACATCTATGTACTCACTTCAACCAAATTTCCAACAATCTCCCCCTTTGTCATTGGTGGCAACATATGAGAAAATTGGCTAAGTGTACAATAACAAAATTTCAAAATTGTCTCAAAACTGGCCATAGTATAAGATATATACTATCCTTATATCTCCTCAAAAATAATTCTTATATACTAAAATACTCCCCCTAAGAGTATACATAATACTATCAATCTTTTGCTCTGTATAATTCTCAATTTTCTATATATCTCTCCCCCTTTGACAATAATGACAAAATAAAGTAGGGAGGCTCACAAAATTGTAACACAAAAGATTATACCTTAAATGTCTTATTACAAAGATGGTAGGCTTGCAACACAATCTAAAAAATCAACTTTTATAGCTTCTAACTCCTTTTCCCATGACCTCTTGATGGAATCTTCCACATTGAGTAGTGTGCTCAGTCCATAAGTTGCAATTTGACATGCTTGGATGGTCTCAAAGTTAAATTTCTAACATGATATCCTAGTGATAAGACATTCTTCCAGCTGCTCTTCAATAACACTTATCTTCATGGAAGTATGTTCTCTCAAAAGAGTGAGTCTCCTCATTTTTATGTTCCTCTCATCTTGCAAAATTCTTATTTCATCATATAGCTTCTGAACTTTCTTCTCAACATGACTAATCTTCACATTAGGATTAGAAAGAAGGTTTAATTCATTTTGAATCTCTGCTTCCTTCAACTTGATCTACTTATCTTCTTCTACTACCAAAATCTCTGGTGTTGTACACTGTATGTACAAAGACTTTCCTATTCCCAAATGCCTCCTCAAATCCTTGATACAAATATCAAGACTATTGACATCATCTCTGATATTTTGACTGATATTCAAAAGCATTCCAACCTCATAGTCTGCTTGTGCCTTTACCTTTGCAATCTTAGATAGATTTGTAAACTCATCATCAAAGGTTCTCATCAGTTTCTTTGCTTTCTCCAGAGGGTCTGCATCTGCAATTTGTGTGGTTACAACTCCTTGTAACTTTTCAGTTAAGTCCTTCAGACAACCTTCAAGATTCTTTACCTTTTTTTTTTTACCAATGATTTTATTCAGGGAAGTGATCAATTCTAACTGATCATCATCATCAACTTCCTTTCCTAAATCTTCAAATAAAGATCCAATTTCTTTCTTCTTTTTAGTCTTAGGAGTAAGATTGATGTCTTCTTTTGTAGGAAGGGGTACTTCAACCTCAGTTTCTTTAGGTTCTTCAGTCATAGATTGGGTTTGTTCTTCTTGTTCAGTTCTATCCAGTTCATCAAGAGCTGAATTGTCAACAATGTTTTCTAAGTTTTAAAATACATTTTCTTCAATGTCCAAAGTAATCTTTGTACCTTCAACATTCATAGATTCTTCTTCAATATTTATAGTAGGTGGAGAGGGAATATCCTCCTGTTCTACTTCTTTCTCTTTCTCTACTACAACTGAAGTCTCTCCAACAATTTCTGTCATAACTTTAATTATTACTTGTTTTGTTTCTATTCTCACTTACTCATATTGTCTTGCCATGATTTGAATGGTTCTCCTCTTAGTCCTTAAAAGAGTGCCAAGGGACTTCAAAATCTATTTAAGATTCTCATCATATTTCACAACACATAGTTTCTTCACCATATTTTCTCTCATAGTTTTATCTTCTTCGTGTGCTCTCATTTCCTGTTAACAAGCTTCTTGAATAGGTCATCAGGAATCTTGCCCTAAATAGTATCAAACTTCTTGTTAGCTAGAATCATGTACTTAACAATAGAATTTTCAAGATTCAATCTCTCAAAATAGTTATAAAGGTCATATTACTTATTCATCTTATTAAAGTATCCATCTTGTATGATTTCTTCATTCACTCTCTCAATTCTGGGTTTCCATGCTTTCTTCTTCACAGTAGTGTCATCATCTTTAATTACTACAATTTTCCTAGGGACTAGTGGCACCAAATTTTTTTGCCTCAGCTATCTCATAGCCAAGAGGGTCTATGAACTCAATTCTAGATTCCCCTGCTTCAATATAGGTAAAGTCAGTGTCACCCATGAAACATATATCATTTTTATATTTCTCCACAACAGATTGTGGAATCCTTGATCTACTAGATACCAATCTCTAAAATGTCTTCAATACCAACATAGTACTTTCATTCACTTTATCAATAACATGTTTCAAATATACTTTATTGATTCTTTCCATAGTGTTTTTCCATTATTCTGATCATCTGTAACTGTGTAAGGAAATCTTCTTAATAGGTGGAAAAACATATAAGTGATCAAAAAAGAAAATCTAAATTGTGCATACTTGGTCTTCTTAATCTTCTCCAAGTTTTCAAACAATTGAATTCTCAAGATTTCACACATATCTACTGGTACCTTGTCAACACACATCAAATATGCTATATGTACCATACCATCTACCATATCATCTTCTCTAGAATTTTCACAAAACTTAGTGGTTAGGATTTTGCACAAATATCTCACATCATCTTGCTTGATTTTACTGATTACAATTCCTCTACCATTATAGGATGAACCTATGTTATCAATAACTATTTTCCTCATATTCTTCTCATTTAAGGGAATAGCACCAGATTTAAATAATCTAGTTACATCATGAATCAAATCAACAGTAATGTCTATTACTCTGTCCTCTAGCCAAAATTTCCCATTATGAATTCTGCTCAAAATGATCTTAGTGCATTCTTCATTGTCAAACTCATATTTCAATGAATACCTAACAATCTCATTATCTTTCAAATGTTCATATCCTTGCTTCAAAGACATATCATGATTATAAATCTTCTGATACTCATTGGTAAAGTCACTGTCACTTAGGGTTTCAATCTTACATCCAAGATAACTTCTTACATTTTCCAAATGCAAAACTCCATCTGGTACGTATGATAGTGCTAACTTAGGATCATCTTCCAAGGGTTCTACTAGTTCTTTCTTCAATCTAGGTCTATTCTTATCTCTGATATTGTGAATTAAGGATACATCCATGATTTCTTCTAATCTCTTATACTGATTCAAAGATCTATCAAGATAAATACCTCAAATTCATGATTTTAGGGCTTCCGCAGATTCAGCGCTTCAATCCTTCACCAAATCACTGCAAAATGCTTCCAATCACTACTTTCTGCTCTTCCAAACACTTCAATTCACTTTGATAGAAAAATAACTTCGATCATAACCTTTTATCACTTGAATCTCACTTAGGTTTGACATTTCATTCAATTATTTTGCCGTTTCTTTCCAAAAAGTTGTTTCTATTAACCTGCAAAACTTAAAACTTCTTGCAATCTTGCAAAACATAATATTTTATTTTGTGTTCTTAACCATAGCATTAGTACATCATAAACTACCTTACATTAACTATGCAAGACTTAATTAATCATAAATCTACTTCTACACTAATTCTAAGTTCCTAAACTACTATAATTTACATAATTTAAGTGCTTAAAGATAGGTCAGGTAAGGATTCACTCTTACCCCTTGATACTTCACCTTTCTGATTACCTTCAATGTTGAATATGTCTCCTTCATCTATGATTTTAACAAACTTTACTTCATCTTCATTACTGCAGCAACCTTTCTGACTATTTCCTGTACTTTCATTTCTTGTTGCATGATTCCTAGGGTTAGGGTTAGGATGATAAGTTCCATTGTTCATTCTACAAAATCTCTCTATATGTCCAATCTTGTTACATATCTGACAAACAATTCCATTGTTCCCATATCTCGGTCCTTGCTGATTGATTTGTGACCTACAATTTCTAGCAATGTGTCCAACCTTGTTGCATCTATAACATACTACTCCATTTCTTTTGTTCATATCTTCAGTAGGTCTCTTATCTACATTGTTAGTATTCCTAAACATTCTACTACCAAAATTATTCTCAATAACTTTAGATTTTCTACATTCAATAGCTCTATGTCCAAAACCATGACAATTATAACAATAACCATTAAGAGGTTTAAATTATTTACCTGTGCAATCTCTCTTCATGTGACCAATAGTATTACAACCAAAACATCTATTGAATTCTCTTTGCATACCTTTGGGTGATTCTTCTTGCTTCGGTGATTCTTCTTCTTTAGGTGCATCTTCAGATTTGTTGATCTCATCTGACTTCTTTTCATCAATGCTTTTACATACTTTCAGATCTATTTCTTTTCTTTCATCATTTTTTCTAAATATATTAAATCCAAGTCCAATCTTATCATAGGAGGGTTTCCCAAAAGATACTTGTTCATCGATCTTCTCACTATTTGAATATAGCCTTTCAAGTTGTTGTTTGGATTGATTCAATTCACCTTTCACAATCTTATTGTATTTCTCAAGTTCTGTATAATGCAAATTTACTTTCTCAAATTCAGATGTTACTTTGCCAAGTTTAGATCTTAATTCTTCATTTTCAATCTTCAATCTTTCATTCTTAGATTTTAGATTTGCTTCATTTTTGTCATTTCCATCTTTCAAACTTAGTTTTAGTTTTTCTATCTTCAGTTCATGCTTAAGGATCACATTTTCTTTTTCTAAATTGTCATCACAATCTTCAATAAGAGCTTCAGATTCCTTTTCAGATTTTAGATCTTCTATCTTTTTTTTCAATTTCTCAATAAGGTTATTTGCATCATCATATTTCCTTTTTAGAGTGTTTCTTTCATCAGTAAGCATATCAATCTATTCAAGAGCTTCATCAAGATTCTTCTATAGCTGATCCATATCCATAGAGATCTTACTAAAGCTGCTAGGCTTTCCTTGAATGATTCTTCTCCGAGTAACTAAGCTCTGATACCAATTGTTAGAAATAGGGAATACTAAGAGGGGGGGGTGAATTAGTATTCTACAAACTTTATCTTTTTCCCAAATATGGATATAACATATTTTCTTCACACATGCATAACATAAGAAACTAAATAATATGCATAGCAATAACATCAAAGAACTAATAACACATTATTTGTTCTCGAGGAAACCCTGGCCAAGGGAAAACCCCGGTGGGGATGGTACCCACAAAGATCCACTAATCAAAAGTATCTTGTTAAGTATATTGACCCTGTTAGGAGTCTATTACAAGCATATGGTGTATCATTTCTGATTAAGGGACTATAGGCCTTGTTAGAAGCCTCAACCCTATTAGGAGTTGCCAATACAAAATCTGATTACTAGATGAGCCCACTTCCCAAACAAGTAATATACGATGTATACAAAATAGGTCAAGGTACATAACCTTATTCTACTTGTATCAATATTCCTTTGCTGCTCTTATCTTTGCATCATCACTATTACATTCACTTCACAATTACATTTATTACATCACTTTTTCTTCTCTTCTCTTTTTTTTTACAATTACAATTGCATATATATACAAGTTATTAAGGCTAATAAATTTACATGGTTGGCTTCCATATATCATTATCTAAGAGTTAACATCTAGGATGTCATCCCTTTATATTTTTAAGTCATTATTTTGATAAACAAAATAATCCCTTAACTCTTTACCAATTCTGCCTTCATATTCTATCCTGTCGACTTCACACTATCTTCGGTAAAACTGTCATACCTAATTCCATACATGCTGTACTGACTTGCACTCTGAGATGGGTCATCATTAGCCATCATAGATTCTATGTTCAAGTGTGAAAGCACTGAACTCACTCTATTCAACATCACAAACAAAAACTATGTCTTGGTACACTGTGTAAACACTGTCTCATACTTAGACAAATTTTTGATGTGCTCTACTATACTTTCTCTCTGACTTGTGTGATCTTCATGAGGATCATATGTTTCCATAATGATAATATCTATGTACTCACTTCATCCAAATTGCCAACATTTTTCTCATTGAAAGGAATAGCTCCAGTTTTAGATAATCCAGTGACTTCATGAATCAAGTCTGATGTAATATCTATCACTCTATCTTCTAGCCAAAACTTTCCATTATGAATTCTGCTCAAGATAATCTTAGTGCATTCTTCATTATCAAACTCATACTATAATCCATACTTAACAATTTCATTATGTTCCAAATATTCAAAACCTTGTTTCAGTGTCATATCCTGATTGTAAATCTTCTGATATTCATCTGTGAAATCACTATCACTCATTGTCTCTAGTTTGCATCCAAGATAACTTCTGACATTTTCTAAGTGTAAAACTCCATCTAGTACGGATGATAATGCAAACCTAGGGTCACCTTCCAAGGGTTCTACTAGTTCCCTTTTCAATTTAGGTTTATTCTTATCTCTGACATTGTGTATTAAGTAAACATTCATGATTTCTTCAAATTCCTTTACTGATTCAAAGATTTGTCACGTAAAATACCTTAATTTCATGATTTTAGAGCTTGCGTAGATTCAACAAAAAATTCTTCTCCAAATCCTTGTAAAATGCTTTCAATCACTACTCTTTGATCTCCTTGACACTTGAATTCACTTTGATGATCAAATAATATCGATCATAACCTTTTATTAATTCAATCTCACTTAGATCTGACATCGTATTCAATTCTTTTGCTGCTTCTTTCCAAAAAGTTGTCTCTACTAATATACAAAACTTAAAACTTCTTGTGATCTCGTCAAATATAATATTTTTCTTTGTGCTCTTAACCATAGCATTAGAACATCATAAACTACCTTTCATTAACTGCACAAGACTCAGTTCATCATATATCTACTTGTACACTAATCTAAGTTCCTATTCTACTACAATTTACATAAATTAAGTACTTTGAGATAGGTTAGGTAAAGATTCATTATTACCTTTCAATAATTCACCTTCCTGATTAGCTTCAATGTTTAATATGTCTCCTTGATCTTTTCTTTTGATAAACTTCACTTCATCTGAATTACTATAACATCCTTTCTAACTGTTACTTACATCTTCATTTATTCTTGCCTGATTTTTGGGATTAGGATTAGGATGAAAAACTCTTTTTTTCATTCTGCAAAACCTTGTTGTATGTCCAATCTTGTTGCATATCTAACAAACAATTCCATTGTTTCCATATCTTGGTCCAAGTTGATTGATTTGTGATCTGTAGTTTCTAGCAATGTGTCCAATCTTGTTGCATCTATAACATACTACTCCATTTCTTCTGTTCATATCTTTAGTAGGTTTCTTATCTGCATTGTTAGTATTCCTAAACATTCTACTACCATCATTATTCTCAATAAATTTAGGTTTCCTACATTCAATAGCTCTATGTCTAAAACCATGACAATTGTAACAATAACCATTAAGAGGTTTAAATTGTTTACCTGTGCAATCTCTCTTCATATGACCAATAGTATTACAAGAAAAACATCTACCTTTGAATTCTCTTTGCATACCTTTGGGTGATTCCTCTTGCTTCGGTGATTCTTCTTCTTTAGGTCTATCTTCAGATTTGTTTATCTCATCAGGCTTTTTCTCATCTATGCTTTTTGATATTTTCAGATCTGGTTCCTTGCTTTCATCATTTTCTTTAAAAGTGTTGAATCCAAGACCGGTCTTTTCATAGAATGGTTTTTGATAAGATATTTGTTCATCAATCTTCTCACTAGTTGAATATAGCCATTCAAGTTGTTGTTTGGATTGGGTCAGTTCACCTTTCACAATCTTATTGTATTTCTCAAGTTCATCATACTACAAATTGACTTTCTCAAGTTCAGATGTTACTTTACAAAGTTTAGATTTTAGTCCTTCATTTTCAATCTTTAGAATTTCATTCTCAAATTTTAGATTTGCTTCAATCTTTCCATTTCCATCTTTCAAACTAAGCTTCAAATTTTCTATCTTTAGTTCATGCTTAAGGATCTGATTTGCTTTTTCTAAATTGTCATCACAATCTTCAATAAAAACTTCAGATTCCATTTCAGATCTCAGATCTTCCAATTTGTTTTTCAATTTCTCAATGAGGTTCTTTGCATCATCATAATTTCTTTTCAAAGTATCTTTTTCAATAGTAAGCAAGTTAATCTATTCAAGAGCTTCTTCAAGATTCTTTTGTAGTTGATCCATATCCATAGAGATCTTACTCAAGCTGCTAGGCTTTCCTTGAATGATTCATTTCTGAGTAACTAAGCTCTAATACCAATTGTTAGAAATAGGGAATACTGAGAGGGTGGGGTGAATCAATATTCTAGAAAATTTATCTTTTGCCCAATTATGGATATAGCAGATTATCTTTATACATGCATAACATAAGAAGCTAAACAACATTCATAATAATAAAGAACTCATAACACATTATTTGTTCTCGAGGAAACCCTAGCCAAGGGAAAATCCTGGTGGGGATGGTACCCACAAAGATCCACTAATCAAAAGTATCTTGTTAAGGATGTTGACCCTATTAGGAGTCTATTACAAACATATAGTGTATCAATCCTGATTAAGGGACTATAGACCTTGTTAGAAGCCTCAACCCTGTTAGGAGTTGTAGTACAAAATGTGATTACCAGATGAGCCCACTGCCCAAACAAGTAATGTACAATATACACTAATTACAAAAATAGGTTAAGGTACATAACCTTATATTGATTTTATTAATATCTCTTCATTTCTCTTCCACTATCGCTATTACATATGCTTCATATATTTCGCATCATATCACTGCTTCATTACATTTCATTACTACACCATAATTCTACTGTTCTTCTATACAATTACAATTACAATTGAATTTATACCAATAGCTTTATCTAAGATTTAACATCTATGATTTCATCCCTTTATATTGTTAAGTCATTATTTTGATAAAAAAAAAAAATCCCTTAACTCTTTACTAGTTCTATCTTCATATTCTATCCTGTCAACTTGACACTATCTTCAATAAAACTATCATAACTTCTTTCGTACATGTTGTAATGACTTGCACTCTAAGATGGGTGATCAATAGACATCATAGAGTCTATGTTTAATTGCACAAGCATTAAACTTACTCCATTTGATGTCGCAAACAAAAACTATGTCTAGGTTCACTAGTAAAAACATTGTCTCACACTTAGACAAATTTGCAATGTGCTCTGTCATACTTGCTCTTTGACTTGTGTGATCTTCATGTGGATCATATGTTTCCATAATTAAAAAATCTATGTAATCAACTCAGCCAAATTGCCAATATTATATATTGAGCAGCCTCAAGGATTTACTCTATCAGACAGACCTGATATGGTATGCAGATTGAAGAAAGCCCTGTATGGACTTTAAAAAGCCCCAAGAGCTGGGCATGAGAGACTTGATGGGTATCTAAAAAAGATTGGATTCAAGAAAGGAGTAGTAGATTGTAACGTATTCATAAGAGAGACATCTGAAGGACTACTACTTGTAGCTATATTTGTTGATGACATTATCTTTGGAGGGAATGACAAACTCGGTGCTGATTTTGCTAAAGAGATGCAGAGTGAATTTGAGATGAGCATGATTGGACCTATCAAATACTTTTTGGTGTTGAATGTACAATAGATAGAGAAAGGAATTTTTACTAATTAGTTAAAGTATGTGAAGGAGATATTGAAGAAATTCAATATGGATGATTGTAAGCCAGTAGGGACACCTATGATAACTAGATGCAACCTTACAAAAGAAGATGACTCACTAGCAGTAGATATAACATTGTACAAGTCTATGATTGGAATACTCATTTAGCTTACTCAAACCAGACCAAATATTTCCAATGCAGTAGGCATAGTTGGAAGATTTGCAGCAGATCCTAAACAAAGTCACCTCATGGCAGTAAAAAGGATATTCAGATATTTGGAAGGCACTATAGACTATGGTGTATGGTATCCTAATTCAAAAAATGTTGAGCTTCATGTGTACACTGATGTTGATTGTGATAAGAAGAGTACATAAGGTGGAGCAATGTTTCTTGGTGATAGACTTGTCACTTGGACAAGAAAGAAACAAAATTGTATTTCTCAATCAATAGCAGAAGCAAAGTATGTTGCAGCAACCTTGAATTTTTCTACAATTGTTTGGATCAAGTAGATGATAAAGGACTTTGGAATTTAGATTGACTGTCCTATTATTATTCACTGTGATAACATTAGCACTATCAACATGTCAAAGAACCCTGTGATGCATGAAAAGACAAATCACATTGAGATCAAGTATCACTTCCTAAGAGAAAAAGTGGCAGAGAAAGAAGTCAAGGTGGACTATGTAAGTACTAAAGATCAGTTAGAAGACATATTCACAAAGCCCTTGCCTAAGGATACTTTTGAGTATCTCAGGGAAAAGTTGGGAGTAATTCCTTTCCCTTATTCTGCTTAGAAGAAAGAAGGAAAAGCATCACTCCTCAGGGACTGATGGATGGTTGAATACTCTACTTCTGGAGTAGTACTAGTGCTTAAACTATTTGGTGCCCTTTTCCATTGATGTCAAAGGGGGAGTAATATATAGTCATGAAAAATAGGGGTAAAAGGAGAAGTAATATACTAAGGGGGAGTAATAGAGGACTCATATTTGGGGGAGTCTTGAAGAGGAAATGGAGAATGTTATAAAAGAATTACTCATTTGGATTGGTGGAGTTTTTCATTCCATATGTTGCCATCAATGCCAAAGGGGTAGATTGTTAGAGATTTTCCAATAGGCTAGTACTGACTATATGTTTGTCATTGATGTCAAAATATGGTGAGTAGCATGCATGGAAGACTTATGAAGTTATCTTTAATTATATGCTGAATAGACATGTTATCAGCATGATATCATGGGCACAAAGGTTAACTGTTAGCACTGATAGTTATATAGAAACTTGTGTTAGTAGTGTTCCTGACTGAGTAATAGGCAATGTTATGTGTATAGTTGTCCATATAGTTATCATGGAGCCTTGCACACTTGGATATATGATGAAGACATATTTGTGATGTTACATTCATGGACATAGAGTCTAATGATTAGTAGAAGTAAATTTATGCAGTCGCTATTCACCTGTAGCAGTTTCCTATGTTTTTTCAGGAAGAGCTGATAGAGATTATATTGGTTATGGAGTTGCACCTATCATTTTGGTATGCACCCTTGGATTTAATCTTGAAGAAGACTTAGTGATGTTCAATTAAGAGCGCATAAAGTAATTCAGCTTGAGGAGAAAGATAAAGCTATTTTGTTAGAGCTAACAAATTTTAGCACACATCTACAATTATCTTATTGGACAGGTCAGAATGTATTGCATGCTTAGTAGAGCCGATTGAATTATTATTAGAGTTGATATGGCTTGTCTAATATGATTTCAAGGTGGTTCTAATAGGCCAACTTGATTATATCATTTAGAGGAAAGATATTTATAGGCATTCATTTGTGATTGCTTGAGTGTGGTTCAGAGTTGATTGTGAAAAGTAGAGTATAGTGTGTGAAGTTTTGAGCCATCAGAAGAAGGTCTATGTGACCAAGTAAATTGTTGTTCTATTCATTAGAACTAATCTAGATAGCAATTCTAACCTCAGTTCACCAAGATCCATATATAGTGTGTATCTATTATTCAGAAGGTTGTAGCCTTCACCCCTTTAAGAAACATGCTCTCAGATAGTGCGTCCTCTCCCCTAACAAGGACTATTGTAAGAGACTCCTAATAGGGTCTGACCCTTGACTAGGTCTAGTGTACTAAATATATTGTAAAGAAACTACTACCAGGGTTAAGGATCTTCTAACAAGGATCACAATACACTAGTGCAGAATATTAGAGGGTGTTAATTCCCACCAAGGTTTTTACCTATTTGGTTTCCTCATAACCAGAATATTGGTGTTGTGTTCAAGTGTTCTTTCATTGTGTTTATGCTTTATGTTTAAGTATATTTAATTGGATAAAGAATTGAAACTTGTAGATAACTGATTCACCCCTCCACCCTCTCAGTTATCTCTTGGGACTATTCCTAACACTTTACTTTATTGATTGCCACTTCTTGGCTGATCTTTTCTGCTAGTTTGTTCTGAATTTTGGAGTCTGCCCTCTCTTTAATTCTCTTTTCTACTTTAGTGTCTGGGGCATTGATTTCTTATGCAAGAGTAGCAAGTTTTTCCATGATTGGTGCATCTTCATTGATTTTTACCTTGGGTAAAACTTGTTGTAAGATGTCTCTTACATTCTCCAAAATTTCCTTTCTCTTGCATTCATTTCTCAGCTTCTCCTGAGCTACTTTTCTTGTACAAAGCTCCCCATATTTTCTCAATTATTCAGGGTCTAGAGTCCTCAGGTCACATTCTAGTATAACAATGACTTCTTCAAGTGTGACTGACCCTTTTCCATGCTTCTTCTTCTTCTTCTTCTTCTTTGGCTCTTGAGGTTAGCTCTTAACAAATGGAACAATAAATTTTTCCTCAACATTTTATGTTTCATGCCTAGTTGACACATTATCTTCCTTTTTCTGCTCCTTGGTAACCTATGTGTCACTTGACTAAGATGGAGCTTCTGATATAGTTTCAAGTGGGGTTGCCTCAGTTGCCTTAGGGTCATCTTGGCCTTGTGTTTCTACTTCTTTTTCTTTAGGCTCATCTATTTTTGCTAGTGTTCTTGTACCTTGCTCCCTTGATGTGTCCTTTTTTTCCTCGAGGTTTGAGCCTTTAGGTTTCTTCTTAGAGACTATTTCAACTACTTCTAGTAGAATAGGAAGATCACCTAGTATTGACCTTATTGTTTTCTCGGTAAGTGTACCTTCATCTATTGTTTTGGCTCCAACAATTATGACATCTTCATTAGTATCTATGTCATCAGGATCACCATTTGTGATGTCCTTAATGAGTACATAAAGTGCAGTTTTATCTATGATTTGGATCTCAGCCTGATATCGTGCATCCTATGTGAAGCTTAACTCCTTGGTGGAAATTATAGTATCAGGTACCTTAGTATCTGATATATCAATCTTGTCTTGTTTCAGTGCCAAGTTTGCATCACCAATGTGAAGTCCCTTACCTTTTTTTTTCAACTTCTTCTGGGGAATTATAGCTAATGCCACCTTTTCTACTTGCTCTAGGGATTGAACTATTGAAGTCTAGATGAGTTGACTATTCTCATCTATGTTAGCGATATTTTTGTCAAGTATTTGTAGTGCCTAGTTCTTCACTCTAAACCTCTTTGAGTATTTACTCATGTATTCCTCAATTTTAGGGACAATCAATTGAGGTATTGCCAAAGCTAGGGATTGTTCCCTCATTCTCTTCTTGGTATCTAAGGTATAAGACCATTTTTGTGAAATTATTTCCTCTAGTACCTTAGATAGATGTTTGGAAAATTCAATGGAAACTCTTTTGAATCGAATCATCATCTGGATGATTGCCTCTTCAAGTTTATTCTGATCCTCAGTTGATAGGTTCTCAAACCAACTAATTTTAGGATCACTAAGCTCACCATTCTCAATTATTTCTTCTGCTACTTCATCAATTGATCTACTCTTATGGGTGGTCCCACAATAGTGTGTCCCACCTTTTTAGACATGCTTATTTTTGCTTAAATAACACATTTTTAATAAAATATGATGATTTAATCCTTGAGAGGTTCCATTTGAAGGAATTAATTACAAATGTTCACCTCAAAGCCTCTTAGATTTAAAAAACATTGATATAACATCTATACTCCTCATTCATACTTACAATGGAGTCTACGTTGCACCTATTAAAATGCAAACAAAAAATCACTTCAACTTTATGTTTTGGTAGATCAAATGAATCAATTTGAAAAACCTATTTATGTAGTATGATTATATTTGGAACAATCTTTCTAATGAATATAATTTTAATAGATATTAAGTTCATTATCACTTTTAAATACTACTTTAACTAAACATAGGTTGTTTGGTCATTCAACATCCTGTACCTTCAAGACTTGGGAAAAATAGTAAATTACAAAAAAAAAATATAAAAAATATGTAGGAAAAGAGAATTTGTGTTACATTTCTATAAAAGAAAGAAAAAATGAATTTTGATACACATAGATCAACTTAGAGTGATCCAAGTGACCTTATGTCTAAATTACAGTTACCATCACTTTAGAACTTAATAAACTATGAAATATTGACCCAAAATGAATGAAACCAATTGCATCATTTAGATATTGAAGTTAAAAATATAATCTAAAAAGAATTATATCGTTATCATATTTTTAAAAAAATGTTATGTTGATCTAGGTAACAGTAACTCCTTAAAAACATAGTTTTTCACACAAACTTCTTTTTGAAGGAGAAGGAAAAATGAATTTAAATTATTTTTAATTTAAAAATATATATATTTAGAAACTAGAAATAAAATTCTAAAAGACTCTAGTTTACATCATCTTCAAATTCCTAATAGTTTTGTGGCAACAAGTCTTCGAAAATGAAGTTTTTTCTCAGAATGTTGATATCTCTGTCAAAGTTGGCCAAAAAGTGGGATACACTATTGTGGGACCACCCTTATTAATAACAACTTTGAATTTATCATTAGTATATTCTTCATCATCTAAATCATCCTTACCTGTAATCAACTTTCTGTTAGAAAGTAAAGATCCCCAAGATAACTGAGAGGGGGGGGTGAATCAGTTATCAGATAATTTATCCATTCAACTACTTTAAATAATATAATCAATGTATTGATCAACCATAGAAAAATAATCACACACAATTGCACAATAACACAAGATATGTTGACTAGGGAACCTCTTGAAAAGAGTAAACCACGGTAGGAATGATGCCCACAAAATGATGCACTAATATGAAAGTTCCTTGTTAGAGGATGGACCCTGTTAGGAGTCTTATGAAATACATTTAGTACATATAAATCCCTGTTAGGAGATTTTGAATCCCTGTTAAAATATTCTAACCCGGTTAAGAGTTTATGGAAGACAGAAGGACCCACTGCCCAAACAGCTTCAAGGCAAGATCTCTGAACCCACTATCCAAAGATCTTAGAATTATTCAATAGAATAATATGAAATATATTACCTCCTTCACACTGTGCCAAAATTGCACTCTCTGCTACACAAGATCACAATTCCAGATCTCTGTACTCACAAGTCTTCCTTCATCACTGAATTAGCTCTTTTCTTCACTTCATGCATATATTTGCATCTCAATATTCATATTACACACTAAAATAAGGAAAAAATTCCTTCTTATATACCAAACTCAAATAATTACAAATGAGTCGGTCCTCAATTACAAAATAATAAATTCTACACGCTACACACACAATTCACATAAAACTGTCAGCTTCCAGATACTGTAACTTTCTCCAAACATATCCTCAAAGTTTGTGCTATGAACCACATCATCATTAATGAGTATCCAACATCCCTTTAACTGCACAAAATTAGATTCCATCCCAGCTAAGAGATATCCTCTGATTTCTGAACATCGCTTCATAGAAACACTGTCTAAACACTGCTTTCACCAAAATGCTCATAACTCTCACAAATGAATGAATTTATTTTTGTGCTATTAACCATAGGTTAATAACACACCAAAGAACATACCATCAACTATGCAAAATCCAATCTATAATACAACATGTGCGCAAAACAAAACTATACCTACTTTCCTACTAATATCCAGAATATCACTGTGTTGACATCAATGACAATCCAAGTCATGAATGCAACAACAACTGCTACAGAATGACTGCCAAAATACTTTGCATTCATTCTTAACAATCTCCCCCATTGGCATTGATGGCAACATAGATGAAAAATATCCAATGTTCCAAAAATCCAATACTGCAATATCACTGCAAAATATCAAATCAAATCTTGCTTCATTTTCCTATTCAGCTCTCTCATACAATCCACAATGTTTTTCATGTATATCTTTCCCCCATTGACATCAATGAAAAAAATTCCATCACTAAGTCAACAAAAACTTAATGTCAAAAGACACTTTTCAGAAAAATACAATAACAAGAGTCCTCATGACTCAGCTCATAAACTCCTCCATAGAGGAAGTTCCAACATCCAATCCAGAAGAAAGATAGGGCTCATATACCACTGGATGGATGTAGTCATTTGCATCAATTCTGAAAAATAAGTTGGGGCATAACCCTAAGCATACCTCTCAAATACACAAATGTATCCTTAGGTAAAGGCTTTGTAAATATATCTACTATCTGCTCCTTTGTACTTATGTACTCCAATCTCACTTCTTTTTCTGCAACTTTCTCTCTTACAACATGATACTTGATCTCAATATGTTTAGTCTTAGAATGTAAAATAGGATTTTTTGACATACTCACTATACTGGTGTTATCACAATGTATAACAATAGGCTCATCAAACTTTATTCCAATATCCTTCAACATCTGCTTCATCCAAATAATCTGATTACAATTATTTGCTGCTGCAACATATTCTACTTCTGCTGTGCTTTGTGAAGTACAATTCTACTTCTTACTTAGCCAAGAGACCAATTTTCCTCCAAGAAAAAAGGCTCCACCACTGGTGCTTTTCTTGTCATCAATGCTGCCTCCCCAATCTGCATCAGTATAGGCACATAAAGTAAAATCATCAGAATTCTCATACCATAATCCATAATCCATTGTTCCTTTTAGATATCTCAGTATCCTCTTTACTACTACATAATGTGATTCTCTAGGTTCTTCTTGAAATCTTGCTACAATCCCCACTAAATGTGCTATATCAGGTCTTGTATGTGTCAAGTACTGCAATCCTCCAATCATAGATCTATACTTTTTCTGCTCAACTACTGGTGTCTCATCTTTGCTAGATAACTTATGTCCGGTTACCATAGGTGTTCCAACAAGTTTAGAATCTTCCATTCCAAATATTTTCAATAAGTCATTCAAATACCTAGTCTGACTTACAAATATACCTTCCTTGCTTTATGTTATCTGTAATCTCAAAAAATATTTCATTTCTCCAATCATGCTCATCTCAAATTCAGTCTTCATTTCATCTGCAAATTTGTCACTAGCTTCATCTTCTCCTCCAAAGATAATATCATTAACAAATATAACTATAACCAACAAACCATTCTCAATTTATTTTGTGTATAAGTTACTATCTACTGTTCCTTTTATAAATCCCAATTTCAATAAATACTTATCCAATCTTGCATACCAAGTTCTAGGTGCTTGTTTTAATCCATATAAAGCTTTCTTTAACTTACATACCATATCTCCTTCTTGTGTCAAAGGAAAACCTTCAGGCTACTCAATGTAGACTTCTTTTTCCAATTCACCATTCAAAAAATGTTGACTTCACATCCATCTGATACACTCTGAATTTCTTGTAAGTTGAATATGCTAGAAACATTCTCACTGCTTCAATTCTGGCCACAGGTGCAAAATTTTCTTCATAGTCAATTCCTTCTTGTTTTGAATATCTTTTACATACCAATCTTTCTTTGCTTCTTATCACTTCTCCTTGTTCATTCATCTTGTTTCTGAATACCCACTTTGTTCCAATCACATTCTTGTCTTCAAGTCTAGGGACCAATTCCCATGTCTTGTTTTTTTCAATTTGCTCTAGTTCTTCTTTCATAGCATTAATCCAATGTTCATCTTCACAATTTTCATTAGTAGTCTTAGGTTCAATTTGAGAAATCAAACATAAATGTACCTTATTTCAAGTCAAAACTCCTCTATCTAAACTTCCAATAACTTTCTCAATAGGGTGATGTCTTGAAGTATACCTGTTAGGTGTCATAGTTACTGATCTTGTTCCCACTGTAGATTCTTCTCTACTTTCTTCTCTGTTTTCTTCTTTGTTTTCTTCTTTGTTTTCTTCAGTATGACTTTCATTAAGCAAATCACTGTTAGTTTCAAAAAATAATTTTGCATTTTCAATGTTAGGCTGAGGTTGTGCTTCTCCATCAGATTGATAATCAAGCATTCTTTCCTGAATTTTAAACTTCTCATCAACTTTTACATTTGCACTTTCAACAATAGTCTTAGTTCTCTTGTTATAACATCTATATGCTTTGCTTTTTAAAGAATATCCAAGAAATATTCATCCATCACTTCTAGGATCAAACTTTCCTATAACATCATCTCTCTTTATATAACATTTACTTCCAAAAATTCCAAAATACTTAACTGAGGGTGTATGTCCAAACCATAATTCATAAGGTGTCTTGTTTGTATCTACTCTGATTTGTACTTTATTCATAGTGTATACTATTGTGTTCACTGCTTCTCTCCAAAAAGTCTTAGCCAAAGCATTTTCAAACAACATAGCTCTTGCTGCTTTAGTTATTGACCTGTTCCTTCTTTCTGCAATACCATTTTGTTCTGGTGTTCTAGGGGCTGAAAGTTGTCTCTTAATACCATTCATTTCACAAAAGGTGTTAAACTCTCTAGATGTAAATTCACCACCTCTATCAGATCTTAGACACTTAATCTTCATTCCAGATTCATTCTCAATTTTGCTTTTCATGATCTTAAATTTATCAAATGCTTTAGATTTTTCTTTCAAAAATGCAATCCATATCATTCTTGTAAAATCATCAACAAGAATCATAAAATACCTTTCTCCATAGAATCCTCTAGTCCTAGTAGGACCACTCAAGTCTATATGAACAATCTCCAGCTTCTCTGTCGATGTGAACTTCTTGTTGGGAAATGAACTCTTTTTCTGCTTTGCCATCATACATTCTTTGCAAATCATGTTAGTAGGTTTCATAATTCTAGGTAAATCTCTTACCACAAGTGTAGTGCTCACCTTGACAATATTATCAAAGTTTATATGACAAAACCTTTTATGCCATAACCAACTCTCATCAATCCTAGTTATCAAACATGTCATCTTAGTAGGATTCAACTGAAATACATTACCTCTGGCTCTGGATCCTTTTCCAATCAGATTTCCATCTTTATCTTTTATCACACAAGTTTTCTCAGAAAACCAAACTTGATAACCCTTATCAGCCAATTGTCCAATGCTTAGTAGATTATGTCTTAGTCCATCAACAAAGTAAACATCATCAGTGTTAGTCTTTCCATCAAGAGTAATAGATCCTATACCCTTAATCAAACAAGGTGCATTGTTACCAACCCTAACAATTCCTCCATCATAATTATGTAACTTAAGAAACTTTCTTTTATCTCCAGTCATATGATGTGAACAACCACTATCTATAATCCAATCAGATTTCTTTTCAACTTGTGAAACTAATGCTTTTTCTTCCCTTCTATCATATTCAGAACTTTCTTCTTTAATTGCTACAAATCCTATTTCCTCAAAGTTATCATTATCACTATCACTTAAATGTTTTTCAATTCCTGCTTCAAGATCTTCATCATTTGCATAATAACATTCTTTAGATCTCCTAGGTTTAAAGTTGCTTCTATACTTCTTAACTCTTTTAAGACATTTAGATGCAAAATGACCATATTCTTGACAAGTCCAACATTTAAAGATTTTCTTACCATCTGGTTCTCTTTTTACAAGTAATGCAATACCTTCTTCAATCTTCTTATCTTCCTCAAATCCGCTACTGCTGACATAATCTCCATTCACACTAGTACTTCTTGTAGGTCAAATGTTAAGAGCACTGAATTTTGTTTCCATTCTAGGTAGCTCTCTTGATAATCTCAAGTTCATCTTTGTTGTTTCTAATCTTCCAAGAAGAGTCTCTCTTAAAAAGTTTGATGTATAAGGTATCACTTATTCAATCATCTGCGTTGTCTTCTTGAATACTGGTGTCAAAGTTCTCAAAATTTTCCATATCACTTCATTCTCTATCTTATCACCTCCACAAGACTTTATTCCTATTACAATCTCAGACATCCTACCAATATAGCTTCTAATAGATTCATCTTCCATCATTCTGATATCTTCAAATGCACAAATCCAATTATGTAATCTAGCCTTCTTTGCATGTTCATCACCATCAAAAGTAGAATGTAAAGCTTTCCAAATTGCATGAGATGTTTTCAAACATCTTACCTGACTATATTCATTCTCTGGTAGTGCTGACAAAAGTGCTTCTCTTGCAAGTATGTTACACATGAATAGATCTAGTTCATCTTTAGTTCCTGCCTTGAGATTGTCTTCCTCAATGATAGTCTTCTCATTCTTTGTAATCAACCAATAACTTGGTCCTAAACACAATAGATGTGTCTTCATCTTTTCTTCCCAGCTATCAAAATTTACTCCATCAAACGTAGGGCTTTCTTTTTTGAAATTCACCATGGATCTCCTTAAGTTGTTAAAATTTTCTTTCAAGGACCTCCTACTCTGATACCAATTGTTAGAAATTAAAGATCCCCAAGATAATTGAGAGGGGGGGGGTGAATCAGTTATCAGATCATTTATCCATTCAACTACTTTAAACAATATAATCAATGTACTAATCAACCATAGAAAAATAATCATACACAATTGCACAATAACACAAGATATGTTGACTAGGGAACCTATTGAAAAGAGTAAACCCCGGTGGGAATGATGCCCACAAAATGATGCACTAATATGAAATTTCCTTGTTAGAGGATGGACCTTTTTAGGAGTCTTATGAAATACATTCAGTACATATAAATCCCTGTTAGGATATTTTGAATCCCTGTTAAAAGATTCTAACCCAGTTAAGAGTTTATGGAAGATAGAAGGACCCACTGCCCAAATAGCTTCAAGGCAAGATCTCTGAACCCACTGTCCAAAAGATCTTAAAATTATTCAATAGAATAATATGAAATATATTACCTCCTTCACACTATGCCAAAACCACACTCTCTACTACACAAGATCACAATTCCAGATCTCTGTACTCACAAGTCTTCCTTCATCACTGAATTAGCTCTTTTCTTCACTTCATGCATATATTCACATCTCAATCTTCATAGTACACACTACAACAAGGAAAAAATTCCTTCTTATATACCAAAATCAAATAATTACAAATGAGTCGGTCCTCAATTACAAAATAATAAATTCTACACGCTACACATAGAATTCACATAGAACTATCGGCTTCCAGATACTGTAACTTTCTCCAAACATATCCTCAAAGTTTGTGATATGAACCATGTCATCATTAATGAGTCTCCAACATCCCTTTAACTACAAAAAATCAGATTCCATCCTAGCTAAGAGATATCCTCTGATTTTTGAACATCGCTTCACAGAAACACTGTCTAAACACTGCTTTCACCAAAATGCTCATAACTCTCAGAAATGAATGAATTTCTTTTTGTGCTACTAACCATAGGTTAATAACACACCAAAGAACATACCATCAACTGTGCAAAATCCAATCTACAATACAACATGTGTGCAAAACAAAACTGTATCTACTTTCCTGCTAATGTCCAGAATATCACTGTGTTGACATCAATGACAATCCAAGTCATGAATGCAACAACAACTGCTACAGAATGACTACCAAAATACTTTGCATTCATTCATAACACTTTCTTCTTTTCCTTGGGGCATCAGTAGTAGTTTTAGTACCACTTTTTATGTATGTCTTTGTCATTGTTGTTGCCTTTGGTCTTCAAAAAATAGACAACTCCTTTCTTCGGTGGAGGTGAGACTGTAGTTGTAGACCTTTTGCATGCCCTTTTCTATGCATCTAACTACTTCTTCTTTGGATTTGGTGAAGGGGAAATTGGTGTAGAGTCTATGTCTTTGTCTAAATTGATTTCTTCACTATCATGAAGTTTGTCAGTTAGCATTAACTGACCTTTGGTTGCAACTTCAACCACTGTGTTGTCAGATGATCCAATATCATCTCTAAACTTTTCTACAAGCTCTTCATCATTTTTCTTCATTTCTTTATTATCTTACCGATAACCAGGCCTATTTTTATTCTTGTATTGGCCTCCTTGTATGTTCCAAACCTTTCAACATTCACATCCTTGGGTATAGCCAATAAAGCCTTAATTGATTTTGAAGAAAAATCAATATCCATTTCATATCCCATGGGGTATAACTATTTAATCCTAGGCTCCACGGCCTTTATCAAAGTGTGGTCGGTGTCAACAAGAAAACATATCTCATGCTCATAATATTCTACTAGTTGACTTGGAATTCTGCTTCGAGAATTCATTTTACTCTTGAATTTTTCAAAATAGGTATCAAACACATTATTCAGATTGTTTCCCAAGCCTGTAATCAAATATTATATCTGCACTATGACTATCTTGTTGGTTGACCACTCTATATTACCGATAGAAGGGAAAAATATTTGCACATAGAAAAATATGCAAACTAGTAGGGATCCAAAATTACATGTGTTAGACTTCATCAACTGGAAATTATTTATGTTCTCTTTGATTTTCTTCGAAAGAAGGTCGATGAGGTCTAACTGGAAACTTTTGTTAACCATTTTGTAAGAAATGTCAATGACTCCACATGGCACACTATTCAATTTACTTGACTGATAAATATTGTGACTGATGACATAGGCTGCAAATTTCACCTATGAGTTTTTTATTGAACCAATCTTGAATGCTTTGTCTATTAGAATAACTAAGAGGGGGGTGAATCAATTATCCATAGTCCCAATCACAAAATGTATATCCAAAAACAATTTTCTAAAACTTCTGCAACTCAGTAAACTAAAATAGTATTATGTCCGTGCTTTTACTGATTACCAGTTAATAACATGTAATGATTACCGATCAAATACACTATGCAACATGAAAAGTATGAATCAAACAACCATAACACAAAATATTTAATGTGGAAACCCTTTGAAGGGAAAAACCACCTAGAACTGACAACCCAAAAATTGTTCACTCTTCTGAAGTGAGGTCCGTGAAGACCCAACCTTGTTAAAGGTTACAAACACACTATGAGGTGTGACCTTGTTAGAGAATTTTAGATCAACCGTTATCATCCAACTAGAATTCACTATGGGGTTGATAGGATAACAAATGTACACTCTATGAATGACATTAAAAGACTTTCTGGTCCACTTTGTTAAGAGATTTCTCTATTTACAATGGTTAAAATGTAACAGCAATTGATTTGATTATAACACAACTTCAATTGCAGATTATCAAATCTATGTTAAGCTCATTCAAATCCTTTGATCAATATTTCAATTCTATTTCTATCAATATTCAGTAACTTATTGTCACTCGGTAATAGCTTTCTGATGCTCGATAATCTCTACAGTTCGGTTCTCCTTAACTAGTCTGATCAGGCATGCATGAAGCTTGTTTACATGATATCTTATGTAGTCTCCTTCTTCCAGTATAATTTCATCATGAAATCCCAGTCTCTTAAATAGATGAGTAAACCATTTTAATTCCATCCATCAAATTTTTCCGCTTAATCTCCTTTGTTGATTTTGCCTCTTAAGCCTTCCTCGACTGATGTGTCAGTAACACATTTTGTTTCAATCTATTAGATCTTCTTAGAATTATGTTAGGTGTCAATCTTTATAACAAAAATTATCTTCATCTCTTATTTTGAGGTACTTTATAGCTCATCAACTTCCATCGGCTAAACTAGTCATTTAGTTCTTTTCTTCTACTTGGTTAACAAAGAAATGTGTCGGTGAACACAAGCTCGGTTTGTATTGTGATCGATATACACTACATTGCATTGGTGTATATTGAAATGGTTCTTTAACTAACAATAGTTCCTTGTTCATTTTTCTCTATCCTTCATCATAGATGAATGCAACATAATCAAGTCAATAACATAAGGTCATAGACTCATTCATAAGTTACCCAATGTGTTTCTTATCCTTATCTATCATATCCATCTTTCTCATGTAGATATATTCTTTTCTTCATCTCTTTTCTTCTTCTTGTACATATGTTTGGGTATAGTAACTTACAAGATAAGCACTATCATAACTAGTTGACATCAATGACTACATATTATTGATTTAACCATCTTACATATCTAATTAGCAACTCGGTGATCTTAAATCAAAGATCTTCAAGTTATACAATATATTCAAATGAGTTGTAGCTCATCAATCTCTCCCTTTGGCATTGATGGCAACCCAAGAAATATGAAATATACCATACACATACCAAACATGTATTCTACAACTCTATCAACAAATGATGTAATGGTACAAGCTCTGACTAGCTTAATATGTTTAATCACTATGTTACATAAAAACATTTGTAAGTGCAGACTAGCTTCTACAGATATCATCTTTTCATCTCTCTTTTATGTATCTCTCTCCTAGTGTCTTTGGCTCCATATTCTTCATATTGATCTCTCTCCCTTTGACAACAATGCTAAAGAACAATACAAACATACAAATCTATAGTAGCTATGTAACTCTTTGTTGTCCAATGTATTCTCTATATCTCAGTATATTGTTATGCAAATCAGTTCCAGTACTTCAATTTTTTTACAACCTTAGATAGAAATCCAAAGTGTGAACTTTGTTGCATCAACATGTATGATCTTCTGATAAGATTAGGCTGACGCAACCCCCAAATCACCTTAGTGACTGGTAGACAGGGGATGAACCCCAAGTCTAGTCCTCAAGTATTCATATGTATCCTTTGATAGAGGCTTTGTAAATATGTTAGCAAGTTATTCTTTTGATGTAACAAACTCTAGCTTAACTTTCTTCTCCTACACTTGTTCCCTTAAGTAGTGATACTTAATTGATATATGCTTTTTTTTAGAGTGCATCACCAAATTCTTTGAAATATTAATGGCACTAGTGTTATCACAGTATATAATCACTGACTCAGTGATTACCTCATTCATTCCTTCTAACACTTGCTTGATGTATGCAATATTTGAACAATTAGTAGCAGTAGCAACATACTCTACTTTAGCTGTAGACTGAGAAATGCAATCCTATTTCTTACTTGTCCAAGTAAAAAGTCTTTCACCAAAAAAGAATGCTCCTTCGGTGGTACTTTTTCTATCATCCACATTTCTAGCCCAATCAGCATTGGTGTATACTTTTAGTTCAAACTTTCCTTTCTTAGGATACCACAGTCCATAATCTTCAATTTTATTTAGGTATCTTAAGATTCTCTTTGTAGCAATCATGTGTGACTCTCTAGGGTTTGCAGAAAATCTAGTAACTATTCCAACAACATGTGCTATATCAGGTCTACTATGAACTACATACATTAACCTACCAATCATGGATCGGTACAATGTCTAATTTACCTCGATAGTTCCATCTTCTTTAGTCAGTTTACATCCAGTAGCCATCGATGTTCCCATAGGTTTAGCATCTTCCATGCCAAATTTCTTCAAGACTTCCTTTATATATTTAGATTGTGTGATGAATATACCATCATTCTGCTGAATCAATTGTAAGCCTAGAAATAACTTAATCTCTCCAAATATAAACATTTCAAATTCACTTTTCATTTCATTAGCAAATGACTTACAGATTTGATCTTGTCCTCCTAATATTATGTCATCTACAAATATCTTAGCAATCAAGATAGTATCATCAGAATTTCCTTTCATGTACAGATTACTGTTCTCACTTCTTCTAAAAAATCCAATAGTCAGAAAATAGTTATGCAGCCTCTCATTCTAGGCTCTTAGTGCTCACTTCAAACCATATAAAGCTTTATGTAATCTACATACCATATCTTTGTTTTTTGGATCAACGAACCCTTCAGGTTGTTCTGTAGACTTCTTCTTCAAGTATACCATTCAGAAAAGCTGATTTGACATCCATTTGGTAAAATTTGAACTTTTTGTGTGCATCATATGTAAGTAACATTCTGACTCCTAATCTAGCAATAGGTGCAAATGTTTCACCATAATCTATTCCTTCCTCCTATGCATATCCCTTGCATACTAACCTAGCTTTGTTCCCTTTTACCTCTCCATTCTCATTAAGCTTGTTTCTGAATATTCCCTTAGTACCAATAACATTCTTGACCTTAGGTCTAGGTACTAAACTCTAATTTTTGTTCTTCTCTATCTGTTCTATTTCCTCTTTCATTGCATTAACCCATTCATCATTTTATAATGCAACTTTTACATTCTTCGATTCATATTCACAAACTAAACATGTACCTTGTCTTTCTTTACTTCTTGTTTGCATGCCAACTTATCTATCTCCAATGATTTGTGTCTCAAGATGATGTCTTCTGAAAAAACTTTCTAGTAACTAATTTCTTCTTTCTTGTTCATCCTATGCATGTTCATTTGCTTTCTTGGTGAGTGCTTCCTGTTCATCGGTTTCTTTTTCCTATTCCTCGGTATTGTTTTCCCACGGATTGGTTATCACTATCTGCTACATCGGTAGGTACTCTGGTTGTTCAATGTAACTAAATCTACCATAGTCTTCTAGTTATTTTGTGCTTTCCTCTTCATTCTTATCATCAAACTCATCAACTTGAACATTAGTACTTTCAATCATTTTATTAGTTACTTTGTTAAGACACTTGTATGCTTTACTTTTAGTGGAATATCCTAACAATATTCCTTCATCACCTTTTGAGTCAAACTTCCCATTTCTTTCATCTTTCAAAATAAAGCATTTACTTCCAAAAATCTTGAAATAACTTACAGTGGGTTTGTGACCAAACCATAACTCATAGGGTGTCTTATTAGTGTCCTTCAGCTGTACTCGGTTCAGAACATAAATAGCTATGCTGACAGCTTCCCTCCAGTATGTCTAAGCAACATTCTTTTGTAACATCAGTGTCCTTGCACAGTCGATGATTGACCTATTCCTCCTTTCAACTATTCCATTTTGTTGTGGTGTCCTTGGTGCAGAAACCTATCTTTTAATACCATGCTCATTACAAAAGTTAGTAAATTCATCAAAAATAAATTAACCACCTCGGTTAGATCTTAAGCATTTCAATTCTTTACCAGTCTCTTTCTCAACTTTTTCTTTATACCACTTGAACATCTTAAATGCCTCTAATTTTTCTTTCAAGAACATGACTCTCATTAATCTAGTATAATCATCAACAAAAACAATAAAGTATCTATCTCCATAGTAACTTTGAGTTCTCATAGGACCACATAGGTCAGTATGCACTAACTCAAGTAATTTCTTTGTTGAATAATCTTTGCTTTTGAAACTAGATTTTGTCATTTTACCTTTCTAACATTCATGACACATAACATGATCATGCTTAGATAATTTAGGTAGACCTGTAACCTTTTTCTTTTTACTAATCTTAATCATGTTATCAAAGTTCACATGACATAACCTCTTATGCCACAACCATGCATCTTCATCTTTCATCATTAAACAAGAAGACTGATCATTATCAAGATAAAACAAATTACCTCTCGACTATGTTCCAGATCCAATAATTCTTCCTCCATCATCATATATCTTCACTTTCTTTCTCTCAAAAGAAATTTAATGGCCTAAATTGTTCAGCTATGCCACACTTAGAAAATTATAGTTTAGACCTTTTACCCAATAAGCATTATCATACCTTATTTTATCATTTATCATCAAGGATCCTTTTTGTCTAACCATACAAGGTGCATCATTACCCATTGTAACAAATCCTCCATGATGTTCTTCAAGATGATCAAATTTCTCTTCATCACTAGTCATGTGATGTGTACAACCACTATCTATAATCCATGTATCATTCTTATTAACCTTAGAGATAAGTTTTGTCTCTACATACCTTTCATCCTCTTTTAATTCATCCTTCATTGCAACAAATACTACCTCCACACCTTCCTCAGTGTCAATATTGGTGACATCTTCTTTTGCAATGTAGCACACCTTCTTGCCTTTGTCATTATTGTCTCATTTGTCTCTGTTGTAGTGTCGGTAACTTCTGTTGCCTCTTCTCCCATAGCTTCCTTCACCAGATCGGTCTTTTTTTCTATCATCATCTTTCCTATGTGGACATCTAGCAACAATATGACCAACCTCTTTTCAATTAAACCATGATAAAGGTAATTTACCTCTATACCTTCCTTTACCTTTAGGTAACCTTCTAGCCATAAGATCTTCAAGTTCATCAAGCTCATCATCAGTATTGCTATCACTATCATCATTCTTATTTTTGCTACTAGACTTACCAATCTTTAGAGAAGACATAAAAGTAGATTTAACAGACAATACAACACTGTTATCAAAGTTATTCAGTTCAAAGGTTGTAAGCTTACCAATTAGATTATCAGGAGTAAGGTTATTACTAGATACAGACCTTGTTTCATGAATTGCAGATATTTTGATTGCATAAACTGGCAATAAGGTTCTGAGAAATTTTCTTACCACTATCTCTTCATCAATAAGACCATCAAATGCTCTAATCGCATGTACTACCTCTTTTAGTCTATTTGTATACTGCACAATATTTTCACCTTCCTTCATCTTCATATCATCGAATCTACCCCTTAAGCTTTCAGCTCTAGCTCTTTTGACTTTCAAATCACCACTATAAACTTGAGAAAGTTTATCCCACATATCTTTAGCAGTAGTGCAATTCTTAATATCCTCAAATTCAGCATCAGTATAGGTAGAAAAAATCTCCATCATAGTCACATTATGTTCATGCCTATCTCTCAGTTGATCAAGGGTCAAGGGACCAGTGAGTGGTGCAATGTAGCCATTCTCCATTAGTGTAAGGGTAGAATTACCAATTCTAGATACATGCAGCTTCATTTGGCTTTGCCATACTGTGAAGTTATCTTTGTTCAACTTTGGCACTTCCCTCTTATACATTTTGAAATCTTTGTGCTGAAGTCCTTAAAACATTTTTCCAAGAAACCAATGCTCTGATACCAATTATTAGAATAACTGAGAGGGGGGTTAATCAGTTATCCATAGTCCCAATCAAAAAGTGTATATCCAAAAACAATTTACTAAAACTTCTGCAGCTCGGTAATCTAAAATAGTATTCTATCTGTGCTTTTACCAATTACTAGTTAATAACATGTAATGATTACCAATCAAATCCAATATGCAACATGAAAAGTATGAATCAAACAACCATCACAATCAACACATAACACAAGAGATTTAATGTGGAAAACCTATGAAGGGAAAAATTACCTGGGACCGACAACCTAAAAATTGTTCACTCTTCTAAAATGAGGTCGGTGAAGACTGAACCCTATTAAAGGTTACAAACACACTATGAGGTGTGACCTTGTTAGAGGATTTTAGACCAACCATTATCATCCAACCAACATTCACTATGGGGTTGACAGGATAACAAATGTACACTCTATGAATGACATTACAAGACTTTCTAGTCCACTCTGTTAAGAGATTTCTCTTTTTACAATGGTTAAAATGTAACATCAATTGATCTAATTATAACACAACTTCAATTATAGATTATCAAATCTATGTTAAGCTCATTCAAATCCTCTGATGCATATTTCAATTCTATTTCTATCAATATTTAGTAACTTACTGTCACTCGGTAATAGCTTTCTGACGCTCGGTAATCTTTGTAGTTCGGTTCTCCTTAACTAGTCTGATTAGGCATGCATGATGCTTGTTCATGCAATATCTTCTACAGTCTCCTTCTTTCAGCATAATTTCATCATTAAATCCTAGTCTCTTAAATAGATGAGTAAACTATTTTAATTCCATCCATCAGATTTTGCCACTTAATCTCCTTTATTGATTTTGCCAATTAAACCTTCCTCAGCTGATGTGTGAGTAACACATTTTATTTCAATCTATTAGATATTATTTGAATTATGTTAGCCATCGATCTTCATAACAAACATTATCTTCATCTCTGATTTTGAGGTACTTTACAGCTCATCAACTTCCATTAGCTAAACTAGTCATTTAGTTCTTTTCTTTTGCTCGGTTAACAAAGAAATGTGTTGGTGAACACAAGCTTAGTTTGTACTATGATCGGTATACACTACACTACATTGATGTATACTGAAATGGTTCTTTAACCGACAATACTACCTTGTGCATTTTTCTCTATTCTTCATCATAGATGAGTGCAACATAATCAAGTCAATAGCGTAAGGTCATAGACTCATTCATAAGTTACCCAATGTGTTTCTTATCCTTATCTGTCATATCCATCTTCCTCATGTAGATATATTTTGTTCTTCATCTCTTTTCTTCTTCTTCTATAGATTTTTGGGTATAGTAACTTACAACATAAGTACTGTCAAAACTAGTTGACATCAATGACAACATATTACTGATTTAACCATCTTACATATCTAATCAGTAACTCAATGATCTTAAATCACAGATCTTCAAGTTATATAATGTATTCAAATCAGTTGTAGTTCATCACTATTGTCCCACTCAGATCTGGTGTTCTTCTCAATATCTTCCCTAAACACACTATAAAATGCCTTGGTCTTGTTAGTGGTTGGATAACTGGTGACAGTGTGAATCATGTTCTTGGTAACTTTAACCGGTTCATCCAACCAAAAATTTCAATCATGAAACTAATGAAGAACAACCCTAATCCATTAATTCTTGAAAGTCTTCAAACAACTTAGGGCATATGTTAAACCTATTACTTAGACTTTTTTATGTTCAGGTTTTAATATTCCATCATCTCTACAAAGCTTCTAGAAAGATGCAAACATCTCAAAATCACCTATTTCACCAATCTTGTAGTGAATATATGATCTTACATTCTCGACTAACAGAACCCTAGGGAGTATGCTTGAAAAATCTCCCGCTTGATCAATTTTGGATGCAACTTCAAGGTGAAGTTTGTATCGGGGTTCATTATAGGTTGTAGACACTATTAAATTTACTTTATCCTCCTCTATAAACTTTGATTTATTTATCTTTGGTGTAGATGCCATTTTTATTAATTTAGGGTTTTATTAAGTAGTATGAATTATCTTGGTAGTAACTCTACTTACTCAAAAACAATAATGAAATCACTCAAAAGATTGAAACTACTCTTGAATGCTCCTAAAAATCTTTTTCTCTTAAATCGCTCTCTAAAATTTCTTGCTCTTTGAAATCACTTGGTGAAGAAATGAACTGAGTTCCCCATCTATTTATAAATTTTTCAAATTCCCACTCAAATCATGTGTAATAAATGGTTGACCTACTTATAGCTTGGCAAAAACTATCAACTTGGTGACTACCACAAAATATCAACAATCTAGCTAACACAAATTTTTCACTCGATTTGATGTAGGGGCAGGGTAGATACAAGCAGAATTGAATCCACTTGAATCAAAAACCAAGCCCTACTAAGAGTTAAAAAATGGAAGCAATATAATATCACATGAAATTAATGAATTAAAAATGGATATGAGGCAATCAACTGGCAGCAACAACAAATAATTTATAGTATTTCTTTTAACATGCCCGACTATGAGGCCTTTCGGGTTTTGACCTTATACAATGAGAATTATGAAATCAAAATTATAGCTTGCATCCTATCTTTTTCTCCAATGATGTATCTTGATAATCCTCTCTAGATCTACCCCTTGATTACCATCTTAATTCCCTACTACATCAATCTAGACTCCTTATATAGCTAGCTAAGCTACAAGTTAGCCAGTCAAGCATTAAATTACATTATAGGTCCAGTCTCAAGGTTTTAACCAAAACTAATCCTATAATGAATATAATTTGATTCACCTTTGTATTTATGTCCTTACATGACCCAATAAAATTTCTTTAAGGGCTCAAGGCCCCATTTGATCACATGGAACATCGCAAGAAGAAACACTACACGTTTCACCCAAAAACTGGAAGAAAATAGGTCCCTGAGAAAAATGAGCATAACTTTTTACTCATAATGAATTAGGGATTTCACTCTTGCAAAATGATATCACTTTAGGTATTATAAAATTCATTAAGATTTCAAAGGCTGATTCCTTATGGATCAAGATCTCCACTTTGAACAATCAGCACCAAAACTGTAGGAAAATGTGGTTCTAACATCAAGGTAAATAGTTGTAACTATTAAACAGTCCATCCAAAATTTATGTGCTCATAGGAGAAGGTTCCCAAATAGGTCCTCAACATCATGTAAGATTCACACACCATGAAACCATAAAATACAAAGATTATAATGCAAACAATAGAAAAAAGGTAAAGAAATCAGGAAATGTTTTTGGTTGATGCAGATTGCTCAAAGACCCAAGATTCTCCTGCATCAGACACCTGGGGTAAATAAAGAATTGATGTCCACATCAGGCACTACTCATATTCTAACCTGAATCATAAATAGCCAAATCAGCTTGTGTAATCCATGAACTATCTTCAACTGGCTTATCTTTCCATTGAACCAGATATTCCATGTAGTCTTTTCCTCTTGTACTCTTTCTCACTCTTTTATTCAAGATCTTCTCAATGCTATCCTTATTTTTCTTAGGATAATTTGGATCATCTTAAATCTAATAATTTGATTCAAAGTACTCAATGATATCAAATATATTGAATATAGGTGATATATCCATGTCCTCTGGTAATTCCACTTCATAAGCATTTCTACTGTCAAACTTCTTCAGAATCTTACAAGGTCCAAACTTCTTCATTTTTAGCTTGTTGTAGGTATCAAATAGAAATATATTCTTTTTCAAAAGAATCATAACCTCATCTTCAACTTCAAAAGATTTATGTCTCCTTCTCTTGTCTGCTCTTTGTTTATATTTTAGATTACTGTCCTCCAAATTCTTTTTAACTTCATCATGTAAAGTTCTCATGTACACTGTGAAATCTTTATTTTCAACACTTCTTCTTGTCTCAATAGGTAAATCTCTCAGCTCTATGGTTCCCTTAGGATGAAATCTAGTAACAATCTCAAATGGTGTCCTCTTAGTGCTTCTATTCATAGAATTATTATATGCAAACTCTTCTTGTGTCAAATTTAAATCCTAATTAGCGGGCTTATCCCCAACTAAACATCTCAACATGTTTCCCAAACTTTTGTTCACAACTTCAGTATGTCCATCTGTTTGAGGATGAAATGTAAAACTAAACTTCAAATCAGTATTCATCTTCTTCCAAAGTTTTCTCCAAAAGTAACCAGTAAACTTAGTATCTCTGTCTGAAACAATAGACTTAGGAAAACCATGCAATCTTACCACTTCCTTGAGGAATAATTCAGCTACATGTAATGCATCAGATGTCTTCTTACAAGGTATGAAATGAGCCATTTTTAAAAATATGTCAACCACTACCAAAATAGAATCATTACCTCTCTAAGTTCTAGGCAATCCAAGAATAAAGTCCATACTCACATCTTCCCAAGGTCTATCAGGTACAAGAAAAGGTGTATACAATCCCAAATTTTGACTAGTTCCTTTCACTACTTGACAAATTTTGCAACCTCTAACCATTCTCTATACATCTTTGTAAATCTATGGCCAAAAGTATCTTTCTGAAATCAAATTCATAGTCTTATCAATCCCAAAATGTCCACCAATTCCACCACTATGTTTCTCCTTTATTATGTTATCTCACATAGATCCTCTAGGTATGCACAACTAAACTCCTTTAAAAAACATGTCTTCTTGAATGAAATAATCAGTCCACTTATCACTCACTATTTGTTCCTTGCAAGCTTTCCAAGGTTCTACAAAATCAATGTTAGTCTCATACAAACACTTCAAATCATCAAAATCAATTACCTCAACTCTCATCTCTGTTAGAAAAATTCTTCTTTGACTCAAGGCATCAACAACCTTATTTGATTGTCCACTATTATGCTTCAATGAAAATCAAATACTCTATTCTTTCATTTATCTTGTAAATGTTCTATCATCAACCAAGCATACTCTGACTATGGTACAATGACTTTCATCAAAATTTTCTATCAAAGGAAACAATACTTGTTTCTTTCCATCCATCCAAATAGTTTATTGATTCAATCAACCATCATGCAAAGCTTTCCTATCATACTGCCAAGGTCTACCCAAAAGAATATGATAACAGTCCATAGGCAAAATATCACACAAGACTTCATCATGATAATTCCCAATTTTGAATTTAACAAGGCATTGTTCACTTACAAGTAGTTTATGATCATTTTGGATCCAAGCAATAGGGTAAGGCTTAGGATGTTTCAATCTCTACAAATGCAATTTGTTAACCAGCTCTTCGGATGCCAAATTATCAGAACTTCCACTATCAATGATTACCTTGCAACATTTATCAGCGATCTTACATCTGGTTTTGAACAAACTTTTCCTCAGAATAGGTTCCTCATTAGCTTGTTCATTCAACAAGATCCTTCTTAGCATCAAGTTCTCACCATGTTTAGGTTCATTAGACATTTCCTTAACTTCTTTACAAGCCAAATTATTTCTACCATTACCTCCAATCTTCTTTCCAGAGTTAGTACATTCAAAAGTTCTATGTCCTTCTTCACCATATTTGTAACAAGTACCTTTAAACCAACATTTCTCTTCTTTTTTCCCATTATTATTATTCCTAGAGTAACCAGTATAGCTACCTCTAGAGTAATTACCTCTTTTAGTAGCAGGGTCATCTTCCCATCCTTTATCTTCTACTACATTGTTAGATCTGCTACTTTCTCCATAAGATCTTCCTCTACTTCTCTGCAATATGCCACCTCTTCCTCTTTGTCTTTGTCTTTGTTCATGTCTCTTTTTCAATCTATCTTCAACCTTCAAAGAAAATTGATAAGCTTCTTCCAGACTTTCTATCTTCACATAACTAATCTCATCTTGAATAGATGTCCTCAAGCCATTTAGATATCTAGCCACCTTCTCAACTTCATCATGCACATGTCCAGATCTGATATCTAATTTGTAAAATTCCTCAGTATATTATTTCACACTCATGTCCTTTTGTCTCATATTTTGTATTTTTCTCATCAGACTAACTTGGTAGTTAGCTGGAAGAAACTTCTTCTTCATTTTTCCAAGCATCTTCATCCATGTCTTGATCTTTTCTTTTCCTCTCTTCTGTCTCTCAATTTGCAAATGATCCCACCAAAGAGATGCATGACCTTTCAACTTTGTGACTACTATCTTAACCTTCTTATTATTAGGAGTACCTTCATACTCAAAGTATTTATCCATCTTAGAGATCCAATCCAAAAGTGTATCAGTCTCAAGTCTTCCATCATAGCAAGAAACTTCAACTGCGGGTCTGGAGTTAGATTTAGACAAAACTCTCAAGAGTCTTTCCTCATCTTGTTAAACTTTAGGTTTAGGATTAGGTGTTGCTTCTTCTTCTTCATCACTAACATATTTAATATGTGATCCTCTTCTCTGTGCTATCTCTACAACTTCAAGCCTAGTTGCAATCTGCCTCAACATATCCACGAGAACATTATCATTTCCTCTACCACAAACCATCTTGAAAATCAGGTTCCAGAAAGATCATAACCTTCTACAAGTTATAGGTTAGATCCAAGATCTTCCACCCTAAAACCAATCCAATAAGGTTCTCCATGATCCAATCCACAAGAAAGAGCTCGCTCTGATACCACTTGATGCAGGGGCAGGGTAGATACAAGCAGAATCAAGCAAAATTGAATCCACTTGAATCAACAACCAAGCCCTGCTTAGAGTTACACAATGAAAGAAATATAATATCACATGAAATTAATGAATTCAAAATGGATATGAGACAATCAACTGGCAGCAACAATAGATAATTTATAGTATTTCTTTCAACATGCCCGGCTGTGAAGCCTTCCGAGTTTTGACCTTATACAATGAGAATTATGAAATTAGAATTATAGCTTGCATCCTATCTTTGTCTCCAATGATGTATCTTGATAATCCTCTCTAGATCTACCCCTTTATTACCCTCTTAATTCCCTACTACATTAATCTAGACTCCTTATATAGCCAACTAAGCCACAAGTCGGCCAGTCAGGCATTTAATTACATTATAGGTCCAGTCTCAAGATTTAAACCAAAACTAATGCTAGAATGAATATAATTTGATGCACCTTTGGATTTAGGTCCTTACATGACCCAAGAACATTCATTTAAGGGTGAAAGGCCCCATTTGATCACATAGAACATTGCAAGAAAAAACACTACACGTTTCACCCAAAAACTGGCAGAAAATAGGTCCCCAAGAAAAATGAGCATAACATTTTACTCAAAATGAATTAGGGCTTGCGCTCTTGGGAAATGATATTAATTTAGGTCCTATAAAATTAATTAAGAGCAAAAAGTCTTATTCCTTATGGATCAATATCACCACTATGAAAAATCAGCATCGAAACTAGAGGAAAACGTGGTTCCGACGGTAAGGAAAACAACTGTAACTATGAAACAGTCCATCCAAACTTTATGTGCTCATAGGAGAAGGTTCCAAAATAGGTCCTCAACATAATGTAAGCTTAAAACACCATGAAACCATAAAATGAAAATATTATAATGCAAACAATAGAAAATGGTTAAAGAAATCAAGAAATGCTTATGGTTGATGCAAGATTGCTCAAAGACCCAAGATGCTCCTGCATCATGATTAATACTAATACTCGGTTAACCTTGCATGATAGTCACTTATGAGTAACTTCTTACTTGGTCTTTCATATACTAACTATGTAACTTTGAATGCTCAAAACTTTTAAACCATAATGCATCTTAATTCATGCATATTTGGTAGGTTCTTATCAAATATAAGCAACTGTATGTAAAATAAGATCAATTTGGAATATCAGTTCCATACATAGTTTTTTCACCTTAGGTAGAGGTGTCAATGTCACCCAATCCAATGGACAAGGTTTCACCAATTGGATTTCTTGAATTGACATTCTTATTTGATGCCTTTCTCCACATAGTGTTTTTAATCCTCATGATATCTACAATTGTGTTTCCATTCTCAAATGTTTGTTCTTTTGGTGCTCAATCTCTACAATTTTTTCTTAGTTGACCAACTTTGTGACAATGTAAACATACCATCCCAGTACCTATCTAGCTTTGAGATTTTCTAGCCCATCTTTTTCTCATACAATTTTTTGTAGTATGTCCATACCTTTCGCATACTCTATAGTTAACCCATGTGTTATAAACCCAAGTGTAAGCATTACCTTGTCTTCTCAGTTGATAGGATTTGTTCTATCCTTTTGGTGTCAATACTTGCTTCATCTTTGTTCTACATTAATATATTGATGTCCAAACTTATTACAATTATAATAGTGACCATTGAACTTAGGAGTGGTTTTAGGTTAACCATGTGCTTTACTCCTACAAACATTTGAAGTGTGTCCCAGTTTGCGACAATGATAGCATGTCAGTGTCTTAGGTCTCTAATTCTGATTTTTATTCATTTGTTTAGATTTCTTGGATGATTCTCCTTGCTTGGTGTAGCCTAATACAATGGTTCTTCCAAGTCCTCTTTGACTAATCAAAAAATTGTCAATTTTCTTAGAACTGTCTTCAGCCTTTTTCATCATCTCATTGTGTTGTTGCTACATCTTTACTTTATTTCCCATTTTTTCATTCTCTTCCCTAAGTACTCTAATATCTTCAAGTTTTCTTGTCAACTCACCATTTACTTAGTTGATCTCCTCACTTACAATAATCATCTAATTGGATATTTCAATGTGATGCTCAGTAAGTCTCTGTATCTCAGTTTCTTTCACTTGTAGTTGTTCAGTCATTTATCTTCTGTCTTCAACAGCCAAATTCCTTTCTTGTTCATCTTATCTAGCATTGTTCATTACATCATCATTATAACCATTTGTGTCTCTTGACTAATCTGTAGGGATTTCACTTGTTCAGTCAAATGAAGATTTTTCTTAGATAAATCAGATATTGTACTTTCAAAACTGTCATAAATACAACCTAAATTAGATCCTAAATTCTCAAATGGGTCATCAATCTCTTCTTCATGGTATTTATTCTCACACTTCCTAATGGCTATGTTCTTTCTCTGCACTAGCAACTTTTTCAATTCATCCTTAGCTTGTTTGTATTGCTCAATAATCATATGCATCTGAAGCTTTTGATTCTCTATTGTTTTGTCCAACTTGTATCTCTCCATGATTAGATCTTTACTCTTTGGTGGTTAAACCATCCAATAAGAGATCTGATCTCTGATATCAATTGTTGGAATGGAGAGATATGGTACTAAGAGGGGAGGGGTGAATCACTACCCTCTAAAAATTTTAACTTCAAACTTAATCAACAAACAATAGTAAACTAGTCTATCCAACTGAATCCATTATATGAAACATTCACTCAATTAACTTGTAAATTTAAATTGCATGAAAATCAAACAAAAATTCAATCACATAACATAAGTATTTTGGTTACATAGAAACCCTTGTTAGAAGGTAAAAACCACGGTGGGGATGACACCCACAAATTCTTCACTATTGTAAATAATAAAGTATGTCAGTTAAGGCTACAAGTTGTGATCACTTCTGATGATCTTACCCTATTAGGAGTAACAATAAGATCAGCTAGATATACCTAGTTAAAGGATTTTAACAACACTACTTGAGTGTGTACTCGGCTAAGAGATTTACAATAAGACTATTAGGTCTACTCTATTAAGAGAGTTTGCTAACTTTGTTATAATGATTAGAGAATAACATAAAGTATCTGTAAATGACAACTTAACTTTTTCTGAATCAGATCTATGAAATATCAAATATATATCACCTCAATGTGTGGATATCTTTCCTCTATACTACTCGGTAGCCTTGAATGATTCTGAATAAACTAAAAATCTCTGATTTCTTCTAAACCTTGTCTGAAAACTAATTTCTTGAAGATGGCTTCTTGATTCAAGATCTCCTTCATGTCCTTCACATACATATGTCAAAAATGACATGAATTACAAATATATAGCATACTACTATGACTACCTAACCTAATTAGGTTTACATCTATTAGGAATGGCAACACTAATTAGGTTTACTTCTTAAACTTAAGTTGAATGCTTAAGTACTGAAATGAACATCAACATAAATAAGAAACATGAACTCAACACATAACACCAATGTGGTTACGTGGAAACCCAAATAGGTAAAAACCCCAATGGGAATTGAAATCCACTAATAATATGTACTAGTGTCTTATGATCCTTGTTTGAAGATCATTAACCCCATTAGGAGTTTCTTTACAATGTATTTAGTACAGTGACCTAGTCAAGGGTTGGACCCTATTAGGAGTCTTTTACAATTAAGCTTGTTAGGTGTGAGGACACACTATCCTAGAGCTCACTACTCAAATGATGAAGGCTACAACCTTCTGATCTCATATACACACTATATCTGCTGGATGAGCTGGCACTGTGACACTACTTGTCTAATCAATTCCTTTGATGCGTTGATGCTTTGACCTATTACAAAGCTCTAATACATCTTATCAGATATTCACACACTTCTGATCTACTTATTTCAACTCTATAACTACTTCCATCACTAATTACAAAGGCACATCTAATATTTATATGCGCATACAAAATAATTAGCTAGGTCGGCCCTTTAATCGATTACATGCAACACTTCCAATTCAATTGGCTCAAGCATATTTACAAAAAAACATAATTATATGTCTACAACCTAATTACAATAGGCACATAGCCTTTACAACATAATAATATAATCGCTAACCAAAATACCAACAATTGGCTACTTGGACTGTTCTTCTCTAGCATTCACTATCTGTGCAACTTAGACTCTAAGTATCTTCCTCATATTGAATCTTCTGATCATGTGCTTTTAGACTTAGCATGAATATGGTCTTACCAACTTAACTTCTAGGGTGCATACCATAATTCTTTTGTATGCATGTGCGATGATGCTCTGATCTTTGGGTACTTTGTACACTGTCCAATCTTCAACACTTAGCCAATTTTTGATCTTCTTATCATGGGCACTGACTCCAAAACATCATATGACTTTTTTTCCATAATGAAAACATTGCATTAAGTCATATACACTAGTATATTCAACTTTCCAACAATCTCCCCCTTTGTCATTAATGGCAACAAAGGAATATGGAAAAGTTACTAACTATCCTTAATTCAAAATACACTTAATCATACTCTATCTTATATCTCTATTATATCTTCTTACTATTTTCTTTACATAGCTATAGATCCATATTCTATACATACTCCCCCTTTGAAATTAATGACAAAGGTGTTACAAAAATGAATATGTACAAGTACTTACACTAAAAGTACATCCGAATATGCAATCTGTAAATTTTGGATCTCTTGCTTCCAAAATGTAATCAATGCATTGATTGTTTGGAAATGGGCGCATAAGGCATATTGTAGTTTCTCCATCTTCTCCAAATATGAACTAGGACCTTGACCATATGTCACCATTGTGGCATTGATCTCCTTGATATTCTGATTCAACACATCTAGCGAGGGTGCAAGAGCATTTCTAAGCTGAGACTACCTAGCCCTTATCTTTGACATCTTTTTTGCCTTCTCTATTTTGTCAATTTGTCCCTAATATACATTGTTACACATGTTTACATCAATAGAGGGATCTTCTACTAACTTTCTCACCTTTTCAATCATGTCCTCTACTTCTTGAATAATCTTGTAGTGATCGGGTGTCAACTTATCTTGATTCATACAGTCGACAATTATTTTCCTTGTGCTGCAAATTATTTCAAAGTTTCTTGTCCAACTTTGAGTGAACTAAGGTCTAGTGAGAAGTTACTGACCAATTCATTTAATCTTTTCTTCATATACTTCTCCTCTACAACTAATGATGTTGATTTTTCCAAGTTAGAGAAATTGCTCTTGAACTTTGAAAGAATTGCACTTACATCATCAATAGAATGTACCTTGGAGACTTTCTTATTTGCTGGTAAAAAGTTGTTCAAGATATTTACTGATTCTACACAGAGGGGATTCCTCATTACCTATTTCTCCTTGGCCTTCTCAATAGCTAAGACACTGAACTTGATTAGGTCTTCTTCTCCCCATGAGTCCAAACTAGTGGTGTCAGGTGTCAAGCTTGAAAATAATGATGTTGAGGGGGTGATAGGAGTGCTATCCATCACTTCTTGCTTTAATTTTCTTAGCATTTCAACATATGGCTTATCTATTGTTTCATTTCCTTTTTCCTCTTCTTTTTCTTTCCCCTCTTTCATCTTTTCTTCCTCTTTTTCTTGCTCTTCTTTTTCTGTTTCCTTCTCTTATTCTTTTTCATATGTTATATCTTCAATGTGTACTTCTTCTTGTGGCTTGGGTGAATTGTTACTGCAAAGGATTTCAGCTTCTTGTGTGCTCAAAAAATCTTCCTCAAACTTATCCAAGTCTCTATCTGTGGCTGCCATGGCTATTTCTACATTGTCAGTGATAATAGTATTATCTTTTGGTGACTCTATCATGGGGGTAGACTTTTCTACCTCTGTATGTGTTTCTACTATAGGCATTGAATCCTGAGGACCTATCATTGATACCTTTGTTGTCTCTGACTCCTTGGCTTCCTTAGAAGGCACTTGAGTTGTGTACGTAGTAGATGGATACATGTGTCTATTCAAGAATACCTTCCCAAAGGCTTTCTTTGTCTCTTTAGCTACTAACTCATAATTTTTATCCATGATATGCAATGTTCTTGTCTTAGTCCAAAGGTGTTGTTTCACAAAATCTAACAAGGATTTCTCTTCAAGAGAACATACCAAGAGACTTTCATCTAGAATTTTCTCTCTTATTCTCAGATCTTCCTCATTTTCCTATCTCTTCAAGAATTCCAAAATGTTCCATACATTGTCTGGAATCACTATTTTTGGTTCTAGGACTGTCTTTTTAAACTTTAGAATATGTTTGACAATCATTCCATGAATATCTGATTTGTCAATCTCATTGTATTTCTCATAGAACTTTCCTACTTGATCAATTCTGCCTTCATCAACAATCCTTGTACTTAACACATTGAGACTAGGTTTGAAACTTACTTCTAGAGATGCTTGAGTATTTTTCCTACTTCTTGTTTCTCGTGAGGATGGATGACTAGCATTGATATATTTCTTCCTCTTAGGCATTGCCTTATACTTAGGAGCAACGAGGTCAATTATTTATGTGGGTGTAGGAGGGGCAACAACTGATTTACTCTTCTAATCATCTAATTTCTCAATTTTCACCTTCTTCATCTTTGGATCATCAGATTCTATCTTTGCTGCAACTGCGCTCTCTATTTCCAAAGCAATCTTTTCTTGCCTTGTTTTGTCTAGGTTTGCTTGTGATACTCCATGAATTTTCACCTTCATGGAGTATCACAATTTTCTTGTGATACTCCTTGTGATACTTAGGAGTAGTGAGGTCATTTTTTTCATGGGTGTAGGAGGGGAAACAACTGATTTACTCTTGTAATCATCTAATTTCTCAAGTTTCACCTTCTTCATCTTTGGATCATCAAATTCTATCTTTGTTGTAGTTGCGCTCTCTATTTCCAAAGAAATCTTTTCTTGCCTTGCTTTGTCTAGGTCTACTTGTGATACTCCATAAATTTTCAAAATCTCCAAGGTAACCTTGGCAACTTTTCCTTTTGTTGCTGTGCTATTCAATACAACATCTACTTCTCTTGTTTTCTCTTCATAAGTCCCCCATCTAGGTTCATTGAGGTCCTTAGGTGCTGACAATAGAACTTGAGCATAAGCCTCTAGAATAGGCTCTTCAAATTCATATCGTAGTGGATTAATCCACTTTGTTCTTGGTTCAACAACCTCCATGCATGTTGTATCAGTCTCTACCATGAAACAAATGGTGTCCTTCTACTTCTCCTCAATGCTTTCTGGAATCCTATATCTCATCTACATTTTGGCCCTAAATGTTTTCAATTCCAGTGTCATTTAGTTCTTTAGAGTGCTCTCAATAGATCCCTTGAAGGATATATGTGGCATTGTGGGTAGACTTTTTTCCAAATACAAGTCTGAGTCCTTACTAACTATGTGGAAGTACATGTATATGATTAAAGATCCAAATCTAAATATTTTGGTCTTTTCATGTTTAATGGCCATGATGTTGTCTATTAGTTGTGCTTGTAGGATCTCACATAATTAAATTCTCCATTTTCTCTCACAAGCCTTATTGCTACAAGAATTATGGTTGTTGACACACTATTTTCTCTACTGGTGTGTTGAAACCTATACCCTAGTATCATAGATGTAAATTTGATGTAATTTTCCTCTATAGGCTCTATAGTCATTCCATGCCTATCACTTCTTGATTTGCAAGTTTTTTCTACAAGTTTTCTTACATCCTTGCCCACTAGAAGAATGATGACTGACCTTGAAAGTCCTATCATCTCATGAATTAGATCTCTTGTTATCTGAACCAGTACTTCACCTATCCAAAATAGGTCATCATGGATCCTACTGAGTAGGATTTTGATCCATTTTGACTCATATAACTCATATGTCATAGCATATTCCACTATAGGATGATTTTCCAACTGTGCATACTCATCCATGAAGTTTTTATCAGGTTTCATCATTGTTTCCATGTGTTCTCTTATTCTATCCAAACCTACTGGTTCCTTTTTGAAATATATGTATGTCTTGGTATCTAACACATGCATAACACCCATGGGAGTGCAGGAGAATGCACCTTCTAGGTTGTCTAGTGTCGATTTAAATGGATGCCTCTTAAACACATATCTCTTCTTCTCCTCCACATCAAATACAATGGAAGTAGCCATTACTTGTATATCGCTTTCCAAATTATCTCAAAGACTTCTGAATCGATGTGACGGATTAGGGCTTCTACGTCAACCGATCAAATGTATTGCTAATAACTAGTGAATAAATCTACAATCTTTCACAATCAAATTCTAGGGCTCTTCTACTCTCCAATCACTCTGAATTAGAATGCAATGAGAGATCTAAATGCTTATTTGTACTTTAAAGTAAAAATTCAGCCATTAATGCTTGTCACGTAAACTAGGCTATCACTAATAATTTCTAACCTTCATTGTGTAATCAATCAGCTAGTGCTCTCTTGTACATAGGTTCTACTAGTCTTCAAAAGGTTTAGTCCAAAGGCACATACTTTGACAGTGAGTATACCAACCGCACAGGGGTTTAGAGATAAATTAGCTCCCCCTATGACCCTAAGGGCCATTCATCTAGATGTAGAGGGTGCGTCCACTATGGATGCATCCAATACATTATTATCAACCTTATCCTTCTTTGTCTCTAACCAAATTAAGCTTGCATCTTCTGAAGCTTTCATAAACTTGACTTCTCCTTCAGTGTCCAGTATTGATTCTTCTAGCTTTCTAGGTATTTCATGACTTTGCATTCTTGATCTATAGAACTTTGAGATGTGTCCAACCTTGTTACATGAGTGACAAATAACTGGAGGCCTTATATTCCTTGGCGCATTGACATCGGTTACCATTTTACACTATCTAGATGAGTGACTATTATAGTTACATATCTAACATGTAACATTCTAAGAACTTCTTACATTTGGTTGATTTTGATTTCTCTGATTATGTTGAGTCTTGTTATTTTGACTTGTCTTACAATTCATAGCTCTATGACCAAATTTATTGCATGAATAACAGTAACCATTGAAAGCTCTTACCTCTGTATAGTTCCTTTCTATATGTCTACACTTGTTACATGCATAAGAAGTTTGATCTACTTGCTTGCACTCATTATTGGATGGTTCAACATGATCTTTAGTCTAATTTCCAGTCTCCTTAGCATCTGTGGTATCTTCTAGTGCTTTCATTATTGCTTGCTTGTTGTTAATTTGATTTTGTGCTTCATTGATTCTAATGTCCCTGGTATCTCCTTTAAGCTTCTGAGCATACAACTAAGATTCAATCAGATCCTTGCTTGTATTTAATTTATCAATATGCTTCTTAGCCTCTTTCAATTCAGATTCCAAGTTTTCTTTATTTTTTCTTAGCTCCAAGATTTCCATGTTTGCCTGCCTCAATTCTTCATCCAGTTGAAGGTTCTCTTTGATTTGTTCATCATAGACTTCTTGATTGTTGGTTAGCTTATCATCCAATTCTTCAATCTATTCTTTCAGGGATGAATTTTCTTCATTTCACTTCTTGATAATTATCCCTAAATCACTAGTAGAGAATTCTTTCAAATATTTTCTTAGCCTTTTGATGACTACTTGAGCATCGTTAACTTTTTCTTTTAGTTCTTCACTTTCCTTTTTAGATTTGTGCAGATCTTCAAGAGCAGCTTCAAGATTTCTTTTCAGATGTTTCATTTATGATTTTTCCATAATCTTCTCAAGTGGTTAAAATTCTTTGCTGAGGACCAAAGCTCTGATACTAATTGTTAGGAATGGGAACACTGAGTGGGGGGGAGTGAATCAATGTTCACTTAATTTAATATTTTTGTTTTAATTCTTAAATTTAACTTGAATGCTTAAGTACTGAAATAAACATCAACATAAATAAGAAATATGAACTCAACACATAACACCAATGTGGTTACAAGGAAACCCAAATAGGTAAAAACCTCGGTGGGAATTGACACCCACTAACAATTTGTACTAGTGTCTTATGATCCTTGTTAGAAGATCCTTAACCCTATTAGGAGTTTCTTTACAATGTATTTAGTATAGTGACCTGGTCAAGGGTTGGACCCTGTTAGGAGTCTTTTACAATTAACCCTATTAGGGATGAGAAAAAATTGTCCTAGAGCTCACTGCTCAAATGATGAAGGCTACAACATTATGATCTCAGATACATACTATATCTATTGGATAAACTAGCACTGTGACACTACTTGTCTAATCAGTTCCATTGATGTGTTGATGCTTTGACCTCTTGCAAAGCTCTAATGCATCTTATCAGCTCTTTGTACACTTCTTCTCTACTTATTTCAACTCTATAATTGCTTCCATCACTAATTAAAAAGGTGTATATAATATTTATATGCACATACAAAACAATTAACAAGGTCGACCCTTTAACCGATTACATACACTACTTCCAATTGAATTGGCTCAAGCATGTTTACAAAAAAACATAATTATATGTCTACAACCTGATTACAATAGGCACATAGCCTTTACAACATAATAATATAACCACTAACCAAAATACCAATAGTTGGCTACTTGCATGATTCTTCTCTGGCATTCACTATCTGTGCAACTTAGACTCTCTATATCTTCCTCACACTAAATCTTTTGATCATGTGCTTTTAGACTTAGTATGAATATGGTCTTACCAAATTAACTTCTAGGTCACATACCATAATTCTATCATATGCACATGTGTTGATGCTCTGATCTTCGAGTACTCTGTACACTATCCAATCTTCAACACTTAGCCAATTTTTTATCTTCTTATCATGGGCACTGATTCCAAAACATCATATGACTTGGTTGCCATAATGAAAACACTATATTAAGTCATATACACCAATATAGTCAGCTTTCCAACAACATCATCTTAGGAAAACCATAAGATCTATGGTATAAAAAAATAACCTAGATCTAATAATTACATAGAGATCATCATCACATTTAATGATTACATCTACAATAAAGATCCTTGATCTTGCTAAAATGTTTTGTGATTCTGTTGTAACCATTTGAATAGATAAATGTGCCAAAATTGATTACTATGTCATTTCCTAGATTCCTCAGTAAACATTATCAATATTGCTCGGTGTCCAGTCTACTTGGTGTTTACTAATGCTTGGTATTGGTATACACTAATATTCAGTAATACTGCTCTAGTGCTTGGTTAAACCTATTTCCTTTTAGTTCTTAGCACTACCTTGTGATCACTCTGTATGAAGGCTTTTATGATTAACCAACTCACATATGTAGCTTGTAGTTCTTCCTTTTATCGACTAATCAACATAGATAACCAACTAGTCTGTCTTGATACTAATGAAAACACTTAATGCTCAAATAGAGATAACAAAAGTTAGATCAGTAAACACAACATTTAATATACTAACAATTAGTAGATGAAGGGAAAGACATGATTGATAACTTACCGAGTTAATTTTTTAATTAAAAAAATTTGTTACATACTGTTACCCAAAATTTCCTATCATACAATTTTGGCCACAATCCTACTTTTTCCTATGAAGTAGCTCCACAAAGTTTTATGGTTTGTGTCATTGGCTCCATGTTCTCCAATATGTCACCAGGCTCTAGTTCTGATCACATGCGCTAATTCATAAAACCTAGGAAGATATTCAAGTTTCAAGGTTTGCAGGAAATACTTATGTCGTAGGGTCCTAAAAATTTTCCTAAGTATAAAAGCCCTCAATGTTTTCTATTTCTCTGATGCCTTTTTGGTTTTAAGTAAAATCCCTAGTTTATTTTGACCTTGTTCCTTTTTGCATCTACACGCTTATCTCTAATGTCAACATTTTTCATCTACGCTGCTGCGACTGTGTGGGACCCGATTCTTCTTGGTGGTTTGGTTGCTTGATCTCTAGATTTTTATGGTGGATAGGTTCTTATTTGGTGATTAGGTGACTGTGTGTTTTCCTGGTCTCTTATTTCTAGCAGTTTTGTGCCTTAGCCTTCAATGATCTGGTGAGCAGTTAATGTTATGTCTAGCAGTCTCAGTGCTGAGGCAATTAAAGTGCAAAATGATCTACGGTTGTCGCATGATCATAAGGAATATTTTTTCCTTTTGCAATCTTGTGATAGCTATTTGATGGAAAGGTGATCTGATAGGTGGGTCCAAGGTGCTAGCCATGCAGCGGTGCTCATTTTTGGTTGGCCAAAAGGTGATGACGAGGATATTTTGGTGGGCCTAAATTTTTCAAGTGGGGTGGTAGTGTAATGATCTATAGTTTTTGCATGATCACAAGGAATATTATTTCCCTTTGTGATCATGCGACCATCATCTGATTTAAGGCCGATAGTTATTTGTGGGCCTAGTGGTCATTGTGTCAAGATGCTTGTTTTTCATTGATTTCTAAAGTAGTGATGTGGTCGATGATTTTTTGGGGCTTGCGACTATTATGAAGGATGATCTAGGTCATTCAATCTATTGGGAAATAGTGATATTGACGGCCATGTTTTAAACTAAAACCTGTTAGCCATTGTTTCAAATTTAAATATCTTTCTACAGGGTGTTTTGCTGGTTTGTTGCTGTTGGTTGAATGCGAAGTGTGGGTAGCTTGGAATTGATGTTCTTAGGATGGTTGCAGTTTAGAAAGATGATATGAAGATCTGGACAACCGTCATGTGTTGATTCTTGCTTCCTGAGGTACCATGACATTAATTTTGCACCGCTAGTAGATGAAAAGGGTTGGCACCACCTGTGACCATTTGTGCTTTTAAACTCAAAATATATACAAGGATTAGATTTGAACAATTATGATGAACCTGACTTATAGAGGTAGGGTCATGGAGGTGGTGTAAGGTTTTCAACTTGTAGTGAAGTGGATAGATTAGGGCGGCTCACCTGCATATGGTTATGGTGGGATTGGGTTTCCAAGAGGCAATTTGATATTCTAGGAATGGCTCTAGTGCATCAACAAAGATATTTTCCAAGGGAAATTATGATTAGAAGTGACAAAATTATGGTTTTCTATTATTATATGCAAAATCTATGTAACCCTAATAAGATTTTGGACTCCTTCCTGCATGCAAGGGAGATGTATATATTAGTTTTTTGAGCTTTTAGAGCTTAGAGTTTACAATTGTAAAAGGATTTTTTTCTCTTTCTTAGGATTTATCTATGGCATTTATTCTGCCCTCTGGCTCTTACAGTTTGTAATCTTTCATTGAAATCTTAGATTCAATAGAGGCTATTTGTGGCATTTGTTCTACCCTCTGGTCCTTTTCTTGTTTGTATAACTCCTATTGAGTATAATATACTGGCTTTGTTAGAGAAATCTTAGATTTCCAAAGCCCTTCTTTCTTTTAGGTTATTTGTGTACTACTGTATCTAATTTGATTTGAGTGAGTTTGTGGGTATACTTCAACCCCCTATCATTCTATCTCATTCATGTGCCCTTTTGCTGAAGAGAATGTTTGCTTGCAAGTCATAGTCCATGTCTTTTGTTCAGGCCTCTCTATGAAACACTTATGCAAGCCTGTTTAGGAAGATTGTGTTCTATTAGATATGAGAGCCTTCATGCTAATTTGGTCAGTGTACTATGTTCATTTCATTTTGGTGTATCACCTAGTAGGTAGTTTTCTTTTAGTCATTTCCCTTTCAGCATTCCTTCTATCCCTTTCCCTCAAAGTTTACTTTCCTATCTAGAAGCAAATTAAGGTGATTATCCAAGAGGAACTAGCCTAGAACTTGGAGGTCTCATCTAAGTTAGTATAGGTCCCACAACCTAGAGATGATTCCCATGTTATACTAGGTTATCAAGACTACGAGAGCTTGAACCAAGGGTGAAAACTTAGTGTATAACATTTTTGGCATGCCCGATGGGACAAGAGGTCATAATTTTCATATTTCTTGTTGGTTATGATATGCTTCCAGTAGGGTGCAGACCTTTGAGAGGTCATTGTTTTGCATATCTGGCAACTCTCAATTCATATCTACTAGTTTTGAGTAGATTCAGTACCTAAGGTGGATTACCATCCTTCATTTCATGAAAATATTCCTCCATTCTATGAATTTTAGTCATCTCAAAATAGCTCTACTACTGGTTTCAGGCCAGAATTTGAGAGACAACATTCATCTCATGCTTACCCCCCACCCACCCTTGCTGAAGCATCTCGGCAGCATCAATATGCATATTAGCAACCTCAAGAGGAGATTCTTTCCATAGAGGAACATGCTTATTATGCTCAGATCCAACAATAGCAAGCTTTGTCTTAGCAGGATCAATGTTATAGGAGGTGTTTGGCAGAGCAATACAAGAGAAATGAGGCCAAGCTCGCTAAAGGGTTGGAGGTACAAAAGAAGTTTTATCAAAAGGAGTTGGAAACATAGAAAAGGCATATGATGACACAAGAAAAGGAGTAGTTCGATGCTAGATGGAAGCAGTGTGAAGATATCATTGCAGGATAGTGACAAAGTCAAGCAGCTCTTACAAGCAACCCAGCAACACTAAACAAAGTTTACAAGGAAAATTTGATAAAGGTCAGTACTGCTATGGCTATAAAAGAGGAAGATTTCCAAAGAACATTAGTGGCTCATGTTGAATCCCATGAAAGAGAGCTACAAAATCTCAAGCAAAATGTAGGAATCCTGGCTTCTACAGCTGAAACATATAAGAAAGGCTATCAGATGTAGATTGAGAAATGTTTTCAACTCGAGGAAGAAAAGGAGACCATTGAATAGAAGATTTATGATCTAAAGGAGGTTCTCTCTGAACAAGTCAAGACAAATGAGTTTTCAACAAATTATGATAATTGTGCTGACAATAGTATACTTCTCCTATAAAAGAATCAAGAAGATGAAGAAGAAGATCACTTTTGGGATGAGATGGAGCACTTTTGCTTGCATCTTGTTGATAGGCCTACATTTCCAGAGAACACCTATAGGCCACAAGAGGTAATTATTTCCAATTAGCATAAGGAGGATATCAATCAAACCAAAATTATCTCTCAGGAGCTTGAGTCTATCAAGGAGAGCTCCAAGTCCAACATCTCTCATGGCTGTCCTATCAAGAATTTTCCCAGCATGGAGGTTATAAAAAAAGTACAAATTGTGTCAGCATCCCAATATGATATTCCACTAGAAGCTGAAGCTGAGAATAAACCAAATCAGCTTGTTGTCCCTATTGACCAAGTAAAGCCATACTTCTGATCACCATCTCCCTTCAGAATGATGGTGTTTGCAATTAGCTTGATCAAGTGAATAAAATTCATATCAATCATATCCTTGTCAAGCAAGTGACCCTACATATCTCCTATGTTCATATTGTAATAGCTTTCTAGAGGCATGAAGATTATTGTAAACTTAAAAGGATGGAAAGCTATTTTTCACAATCATTGAATGGGTTTATTTAACTAGTTTAATTTTTATTGGTTAGTTTAGGTTAGTTTCCCTAGTTTTTGTTTCTTATTTTCTAGGTTGGTTTTCTCTATTTTCCAATAAGTGCTCAAGCACAGTTTTATCTGTCTCTCTATCAAGAAAGTTTTTTTTTTTTTTTTGAGATGACTCCTATGCCTAATGGATTGCATTAGGGCCACTAGTCTAATGTCTAGCATCCTGACATCCTGCAAAAATTGCCAAAATGTTACCCAAAATTTCCTATCATACAATTTTGGTCACAATCCTACTTTTTCCTGTGAAGTAGATCCACAAAGTTTTATGGTTTGTACCCTTGGCCCCATGTTCTCCAATATGTCACCAAGCTCTAGTTTTGATTGCATGCACTAATTCATAAAACCCAAGAAGATATTCAAGTTTCAAGGTCTACAAGAAATACTTATGTCGCAAGGTCCTAAAAATTTGCCTAAGTATACAAGCCCTTAATGTTTTCTATTTCTCTAATACCTTTTTGGTTTTAAGTAAAAGCCCTGGTTGTTTTTGACCTTGTGCCTTTTTGTATCTACATGCTTATCTTTGATGTCAACATTTTTCATTTGCATTTCTATGACTACATGGGACCCGATTCTTCTTAGTGGTTTGGTCGCTTGATCTCCAGATTTTTTTGGTAGATAGGTTCTTATTTGGCAATTGGGTGACTGTGTGTTCACCTAGTCTCTTGTTTCTAGTGGTTTTGTGCCTTAGCCTTTAGCGATCTGGTGAGTGGTTAATGTTATGTCTGGCGGTCTCAATTCTAAGGCAGCTAAAGTGAAAAATGATCTATGATTATTGCATGATCATAAGGAAAGGTGATCTGATAGGTGGGTCCAAGGTGCTAGCCATGCAGCGGTGCTCATTTCTGGTTGGCCGAAGGGTGATGATGAGGATATTTTGGTGGGGCTAAATTTTTCAAGTGGGGTGGCAGTGTATGATCTATGGTTGTCACATGATCGCAAGGAATATTCTTTCCCTTTGCGATCATGTGACCACCATCTGATTTAAAGCTGATAGTTATCCGTGGGCCCACTAGTCATTGTGCCGAGATGCTTTTTTTTCATTAGATTCCAAATTAGTGATGTGGTTGGTGATTTTTCAGGGCTTGTGACTATTATGAAGGATGATCTAGGTTGTTTGATCTATTGGGAAATAGTGATATCGACGGCCATGTTTTAAAATAAAACTTGCTAGCCGTTGTTTCAAATTTAAATATCTTTGTACAAGGTCTTTTGCTGGTTTGTTGTTGTTGGTCAAATGCAAAGTGTGGGTAGCTTAGAATTGATGTTCTTAGGATGGTTGTAGTTAAGAAAGATGATGCGAAGATGTGGACAATTGTCACATGTTGATTCTTGCTTCTTGAGGTACCATAACATTAATTTTGCACCGCTAGTAGATGAAAAGGGTTGGCACCACCTATGACCATTTGTACTTTTAAATTCAAAATATATGCGATGATCAGATTTGAACAATTATGATGAACCTAACTTCCAAAGGTAGGGTCATGGCAGTGGCATGAGGTTTTCAACTTGCAGTGAAGTGGATAGATCAGGGTGGCTCGCCTGCATACGGTTATGGCAGGGTTGGGTTTCCAAGAGGCAATATGATATTCGGGGAATGGCTCTAGTGCATCAACAAAGATATTTTCCAAGGGAAATTATGATTAGAAGCGAAAAAATTAGGGTTTTCTATTATTATATGCAAAATCTATGTAATTCTAATAAGATTTTGGATGCCTTCCTGCATGCAAGGGAGATGTATATATTGGTTTCTTGAGCTCTTAGAGCTTAGAGTTTACAATTGTAAAAGGAGTTTTTTCTCTTTCTTAGGATTTATCTGTGGCATTTGTTCTACCCTTTGGCTCTTACAATTTTTAATCTTTCATTGAAATCTCAGATTCAATAGAGGCTATCTGTGGCATTTGTTCTGCCCTCTAGTCTTTTCCTTGTCTATATTTCTCTTATTGAGTATAATATACTAGCTTTGTTAGAGAAATCTTAGAGTTTTAGAGCCCTTATTTCTTTTAGCTTATTTGTGTACTACTATGTCTGATTTGATTTGAGTGATTTTGTGGGTATACTTCAGCCCCCTGTCATTCTGTCTCATTCTTGTGCCCTTTTGCTAAAGAGAACATCTAATTGTAGGTCACAGTCTGTGTCTTTTGTTCAGGCCTCTCTATGAAACACTTATGCAAGCCTGTTTAGGAAGATTGTGTTCTATTAGATCTAAGAGCCTTCATGCTAATTTGGTTAGTGTATTGTGTTCATTTTATTTCGGTGTATCACCTAGTAGGTAGTTTTCTTTCAGTCATTTCCCTTTCAGCATTCCTTCTATCCCTTTCCCTCAAAGTTTACTTTCCTATCTAGAAGAAAATTAAGGTGATTATCCAAGAGGAACCAGCCTAGAACCTAGAGGTCTCATCTCAGTTAGCATAGGTCCCACAACCTAGAGATGATTCCTATGTTATACTAGATTATCAAGACTACAAGAGCTTGAACCAAGGGTGCAAACTTAGTGTATAACACATACATCTTGAAGATTTGGGATTGTAGGATAACTAGACTTAATTGATTCACCTGCCCTCTTAGTTATCTAACAATAATGTTGAGCTATGATGAGCTATAAGATTATAATGATGAGGAAGAGTTAGTTAAGAAGATCTACTATCAAAAAATTTAAGTTGATGATCCATGGTACAGATCTAAGAAACAAAAATAGAAGGTACAAGTCCCAAGAAAGTTCAAGTTCTGAGGTCATGATAAACCATTTTTACTGAGATCTAAATTCATTGAATTAGTTTATGAAGTTAAATGGATGGTAGAGATTAATCAAAGGAAAATGTAATAAAGGAGATTAAGAGGAAAAAAAAATTCTATAGAAAAGATGAAATAGTATGAACAAAAGCTTGGTAAGTTGAAAGGTTGACGAGTCACTGATTAATACAATGAAGAATGAAAAGGTTGAATTCTGAGTCATAAAGTTGGGATTAATGAAGTATTGAAGCCAATGGAAAGTGAAGGGTTGAAGTGAAGACAAAGAGTGCACAAGTGATATGAATATGCAATAGATAGTTATAGATTTACTTGTCAATTTATTCATTGTTTCTTTTTAACATTTGTAATAGAAAAATCTCTTAACCAAGTCGACCTAATAGTTTTATTGTAAATCCTTACAAGAGGTAACATTCTAGAAGAGTGTTTGAAGACCTTTATCCAAGCCACTCCTAACAAGGTGAAGATCATAATAGATCTAAGGAAAATCCCCTAACAGGGCCGCATTTAATAATGTATATTGTAATCTTTAACTAGATTGTCTTTTAACCGAGCATATTTTAGAAAATTATTTCTTTAGTGGGTGACAATTCCCACAATGGTTTTTCCCAAATTGGGTTTCCACATTAAATATCGGTGTTATATGTACTGAATATTTACTATGAATGTTTTTTATTAAGGTAAAAATAGGTTTTGAAGGGGCCCCAAAACCCTTTAACAAAGCTTAGAAAATATATGCATGGGAAAAATAACAAGACATCAAACTATCCCAAGAAATGATAGCAACCAAAAATGACACTTCCCAGATTTACAATAACCACTAATTCAAAAAGAGCAAAAGACAAAATGGAAACCCCCTAGCAACACAAGGAAAAAAAGCCACCAGCAACAGGATCATATCAGAGTCTTCAGGAAGCCCTATGATTCCACTAGCTAACTCTACATAGTCTTAATACAATCTTTCAGATTAGTTATTTCATGGTCTTGAGCCAGGATCTTCCTTTCGATTTATCGTGAATGTTATTGTTGATAGATAAAGTTAATTTACTATTATTGGTTAATATTGAAGTTGATACCAAGTTGAATCAAATAAATTTTGTAAGGTACAAATAATCAAGAATTAATGATTCACCCCCGCTCTTTGTAATTCAACAAAAATATCCAAAAATAAAGCAATATGGAAGAGTAATAAAATTGAATTCCTAAAATTTATTAAAAATCCTAAAAAAACTCTTAGAAAAACATTTAATTCCTATAAAATTGGTCTATAAGATGTCAAATGTGTATGCCAATCATAATAAAGAAAAATATTTTTTTGTAATTGAGAAACTTAAATAATATGCATGAAGACTTTAGAATAAGAAAATAAATTTAAAAAGTAAAAAAATACCTTCTTATAATTGGTTCACATAATTAATTTTAATAACTACCTAATCAAAACAAGCTTAAAATTTATTAAAAATCCTAAAAAAACTCTTAGAAAAAAAATTAATTCCTACAAAAATGGTCTATAAGATGTAAAATGTATATGTCAATCATAATAAAGAAAAATATTTTTTTTGTAATTGAGAAACTTAAATAATATGCATGAAGACTTTAGAATAAGAAAATAAATTTTGGAAATTGAAGGACTAAGATTAGGCATATCCCTAGGAATTCAACTTTTGGAAATTGAAGGAGACTTAGCAATCTTCATCAACGCTTTAGGAGACTTATATTTAATATTTACATATTATTAAAATATATATATTTATGGAAACCCTAACATATTATATAATTTTATAGAAGCTCACTCTCTCATCAAAATACTTTCTGCATCTAATAGGGTGCCACCAAAATAGGTAAGCATCACCATACTTGGAAAAGGGTTATTAATAATTATGATAAGTTTGATGACATCAGCACCCTCTCTTCTTTTTGAAAACCTAAAACACTCTAAATATAATAGAATCTTTGTTAATATGATTTAGAACAACAGAGAGGGGGGGGGGGTGAATCAGTTGTTCTCGAGTCCTGATGTATAAAACAAACTTAAAAACTTTTCTTTAAATCAGATCCAATAACCAAAACAAACTTGATCATCACTAATTCAACAATAGAAACATATAAAAATGTAGTCCACTACTCAGCTATAACTTAACTTGTAAAACACAGAAATGTTCCAACCAAAACATTCACACAAGTATTAACACCAGGATTTATAGTGGAAACCCAATTTGGGAAAAACCACTTTGTAACATGCTACTATTATTTTCACTCTTTGGAAGTGAGCTCGATAAAAAGCCAACCCTGTCAAAGGTTACAATACACACTATTAGGTGTAACCTTTAACAGGGTTGGCTTTTAACCGAGCTCACTTTAGAAGAGTGAAAATAATAGTAGCATGTTACAAAGTGGTTTTTCCCAAATTGGTTTTCCACTATAAATCTTGGTGTTAATACTTGTGTGAATATTTTGGTTTGAACATTTCTATGTTTTACAAGTTAAGTTACAGTTGGGTAGTGGACTACAATGTTATATGTTTCTATTGTTGAATCAACGATGACCGAGTTTGTTTTGGTTATTGGATCTGATTTAAAGAAAAGTTTTAAAGTTTGTTTTATACATCAGGATCTGAAAACAATTGATTCACCCACCCTCTCTATTGTTCTAAATCATATTAACAATTGGTATTAGAGCTAAGTTTCTTATTATTAGTGTTGATAGAAATCTAGTTTAAAGGGGCTTGAACCAAATGAGCAAGATGTACAAGAAGGAGGTACCGAAGCTGAATAAGGAAAACTTTCCTGCATGGAAAAGCTTGATGAAGCTACATCTGGCTGGTATTGGTGACTCTGCAAAGTACTACATTAAGAATAGCTATGTCTCACCTATCGCACCTTTGACTGTCGAAGAAATGAGAGCTAAACAAGAACATAATCAAGCAATGTTGGAAATTGCATTTGCCCTAAGCTATCTAGAATTTGAAGACATTAAGGATTACACAACTGCTAAGGATATGTGGGACACTCTTGCAAGGATCTATGGTGGTGACCTAAATGTACTAAAAGAAAAGGTTGAGAGTCTTAAAGGTAAGTTTGATGAAATGAGAATGCAAGAAGGTGAAAACATTGCACAATATTGTGGTAGAATAAAAGATGTGAATGCTATTAGAGGAGAAAATGGGGTTATTGATGATGAAACTATAATTGGGAAAGTATTAAGAACCCTACATCTTATATATGCTATTAAGATCTCAGCTATTCAGGAATCTAGATGTAACTCTGCTAATGTGCTTACTTTAGAAAGTTTGGTTATTAAGCTCATTGCTTTTGAACTCTCTAACTATGATAATTTCACTATTGGAAGCATTGGTAATGTTGAATCTGCTTTCAAGTCATAGCTAGTTCTGAACAAGCCAAAGAAAGAAAAAGAAAGATGCATAAGTGATAGTGAAAGTGAAAGTGACAGTGACACTTTGATGGGGAGGCTAGGATAGACTAGCTAGTCTATGCCTCTGATCCTCTCTAGGATTCAAGTTCTCTTTTGACATGTCTAATGGTCTATATGATTCCTTATTCCTCCAAGGATCCCTTGACCTACCCTAACCTACCTGTGTGTGTGAATTTTGTACCTGTTCTGTAGACACAACACTTCAGTAAAACATTAGAGGTTAGCTATAATCAAAATCATGAACAATTGAAATCTAATCTAACCAAGCGATTTACTACCTTCTAATAGGTGCGAGATTGATGTTCTCAGATTTTAATGAAGATCAGTGACCTAGACGACACCTAGATGAAGGATTTGAATGCAATTGATCTAGATATGAATTGAATGCAATTAAGCTATTTTTTTGGATTTTCTATGCAATATGAATGATAAAATGATATGAAATTGATCTATATGAAATTGATCTAACAATGATATGAATCTATGCTAAATGATATGCAATGCTCAAAACAATAAAGATCTCACAATAGCTTGGATTCGCAAAGATGATTCTTCAGACTCTAATTCAACAGCGTGAGAATGCAAATTCATGGATTAATTATGAAGAGCTGAGCCTTGATTTTATAGAAATCCAAGGCTTTGGAGGTGCATGGAAAAAGCCATAAATCACTTAGATTAACTTAGCTTGATTTTTGAGTTATCTGGTCATGAAAGATAGTTAATTCTCAAAATTATGCAAAAGCATGCAAAAAACAACTTTTTAACTCAAATTAGAGTTTAGATCAGCTTTAAAACTCAAAAATGATGTTGAGTTCCAAAAAGTCAATAACTTGCATTGATTTTCTGATTTGGAGTCTAACTGCTCTTTGATTGTGCACATGGATAATTATGAATTAATAAATAAATAAAGTGATTTATTCTCAACTTAACTGATTTTTGAAAAATAAAACAATTGATTTATGGGTTAATCAATCATTTTTCAAACTTTTATTCAAAATTACAATATTAAAAATTGACAAAATGATTTAATTAATTAAATAAAATATTTAATCAATTATTTGTAAGATTGTGGATTTATTGTCAAAATTAAATATCATAATTAGGAATAATGGAATTAAATTCAATTAAATAATTAAGTGGCCAAATTAAATCTAATTAATTAAATATTGAGAATATTCAATTAATCAAACTTTAGGATAAATATGATTTATCGCCAAATAATTATAAAATTAAAGATAATTATGATGATTAGGAATATTACTAGGAATATTTCCCAATGCAAAATTTAGGATAATCAATTAGGATTTGATGATGTTTAGATGTGCCTTAGGTTAGGACTTCAATTTTGATTTCGTTCGATATGTCGATATAGGAGGTTAATGAACTTATAGCCCATTTTTGGGGTATTACATTTTGCCCCTCTTTGAATTACTGTGTGAAGCGCAGTGGTTCAAAGATAGTCTGTGTACGATAAAGATATGAAATTGATTCGAAATTGATAATTGATATGAGACATAAGCTGATTGGATTTGATATGAAGATAATAGGTCCTGAATGACCAAAGATAATGTTAACTATAACAGCAATGAACCAATGAAACAAAAGTGTCAAAACACCTAATTCTGAACCTTATGATTGCGAAGAAGTGAGTGACCAATTCCAGACTCGATTGTCTTAGAAGAACCACGTAGGTATCACATCTGAACCCTTCAGTTACCGAAGAACCAAGGAAATAACACTAATGAATTGATAGTTGTGAAAAACTGATACAGATTACAAGATTAAGAGAATACCAAATTGATATGGATCGATGAATCTGATATGCCCCAAGTGATGATTGATTTGCCCCAAGTGATGAGGACTTTTGATGATTTAGCAACTAGACGTGGTTGTTGTCTTGATTACTGATGAAAGATATGATAAAGTTTTAGATTACAGACTCTGAATGATATGCAATAATTGGAATGATATGCAATACCATGCCCCCTTTGGGATTAAAATTGAAATCTGACAAGAAAAGTCAATGTTGATAGTTTAGAAGCATGCTAATTGATGTGAGAAGTGGTTAAACACATCCGGGAACGCATTCTGCATCGTTTAGAGGTCCTGGAGACCAAGTTTGACTAGGTTTGACCATGAGTTGACCATGGTTGGCCAAGTTGAAATTTTGATAGTTTGATGTAAGATAATTAGTTAAGTTGAAAAATGGATTCCTATGATGATCGAAGGTCAATGATGCAAGCAGTAGACCGTCCTCGGCCCAAAAATTTTAAATCATGATTTTGACATAATAAACAATCTTAGATTTGAATTTTGATCCTGAAAATGGATTCAGAATGTCGAAATTAGCTAGGGGTGCAATTTTCATGAAAAATGAAGCACTTTTGAAAATTAGGTCAAATGCTATATAAAGGCCTGAAGGGTCATTTTCAATTCATTTCAACCATTTGACTTTGGAGACTTTGTGGAGCCCTTTGAGTAAGAAAATGGCAGAACAACAAGAGCCAAAGGTTCCTATGAGTTTGCATCGATTTGAGTGCAGCCGAAGATAGCAGAGACCCCAACAGTATGGACATCCAGTAGGTGGACCTCTGTGCCCCTCTGAAAATGCAAATTTTTCATGTTTTATAGCATTTTGGAATTTTTTTTGTACGCGTTTTTCTTTTTGAATTTTTCATGTTTGAAAACTCATACGAGTCCCATCCCAAACTCGTACGACACTTCATTTTAATTTCCTTTGTCATTTCAAGTCCACCCAAGTGTCGTATGAGAGGGACCTATGTGTCATACGACATTTCATCGGGTCCCTTGAAACTCGTATGATTTTGGGCGCAGTGTCGTATGAACATGGATTGTCATTTGGTCTATTGTGGAGTGTCGTACGACACTTGATGCTAGTCTGGAATGTCATTTGAAAAATAGTGAGTTAAAAACTGACTCCTAGGTCAAAAATTTGATTTTTCTGATAATTTTGCCTAATTGCTGACCGTTTGACCCACCTTCTGAAATATCAAAATGTTCCATTCTTGTACTATTAGCCTGATTTTGAACTCAATTTTTGATAAAAAAACATTTTGTTTCTGCATAATATAGGTCACATATCCAGATTTACATGTTCGTCATTCTTACCTGGTGACACAGAGACCATGTGTCTCACTTCCTAACCCTATGAGGGTTCATCTTGCTGCATGTGGTTTTGAGCATCTCATTCATTTACCTGATATTAGGGTAAATCATGGCCTATTGACTGCGTTGATAGAGAGATTTCACTCAGAGACTCAGACCTTTCATTTACCAATTGGAGAGATGACTGTGACTCTAGAGGATATTTATAGGATACTATGCATTCCATTCCATAGCAGTCGACATCTAGAGTATGTGAGTTCTGGCTAGACTGGTCTTCATGCCTTTAGGTGTCTATTTGGTGATGATACATAGTTGACGAGGTCCATTTCCTGGGAGACCCTTGTATAGAGATATGGCCAGATGCACCATTTAGAGTGCATTATCATTGGGATGATCAGAGAGCTTATCATGCTAGGTCGTCAGCAGAATGGCTTTTTGATGGGATGGGCTCTGATGGTAGCTCTTCTGATGGCCACTCCTACTAAGCTTGCCTTGGGTCAGTGCCTGTTGGCCCACATGTTTTCAAAGATGCACAAGGTCATGTATCAAGATTGCAAGAGCTTCACTTTTGGAGCTCTTGTATTATAGATATGGGCATGGGAGCATATCCCAGTGTTGAGACTAGTTTTCCAGACACAACGGTAGCCACAGGAGCCAGTGATATATATGTATGCTGGTTATGTCACATAGGTCTGCATGGGTCATACTGAGTACTTCCATTAGTGTTTAGATGATATGACATTGTGCATTGGAGACCCTATTTGTAGATAGAGGCATGGCCCACTGCGAGGGAGCAGTACAATTTTTTTTTTCAGAGTTGGGTACTTATTGGCTGGCCTCCCACCATTTTGGAGAGATTTTTGATTACTAGAGTATGGTGTTAGTATGGATGCAGACAGGATGCCCCACAGGAGTATACTGCATATGCTCGCATTGTTCATGAGATTGGGCTTAGATGGACACATCAACTCACCTATTCATTATGTTCAGAGGAGTACAGTGCCATCATAGGTAGAGACTGCAACTACCGTCCATAGGTTATTGATGAAGGGGTCACAAATGGATACATTGCTTGGCTAGTGGATCATCCTATTCACAGATTCTTAGATCCCACTGAGTTGATACCCTCCATGGAGGAGGCGATGGATGTTACAGGTGCTCCCATGGGACAGGGCCCGAGACCGTAGGTAGTGCATCCTACACCACCCAGACAGAGAGTGATGACTCCACTTCAAAGACCATCAGGACATATAAGGCCCCCTCATCCTTCTACTTCTACAACAGGCACATCCATAGGTTCACAGAGATGGAGCAGGGGTGAGAGAGGTACTTTGGGTAGTGTTGGTTCTACAGATGAGGTTTTAGTAGCTGAGTAGTTTGTAGGTGGTGATGTAAATCCCTCACAGGAAGATACCACTTTTGATCTAGGAGTAGAGGTTAGACACCACAAGGTGCATGGAGAAAATACCACTAATCAGTAGCCAGAGCAGCCACAGGACATAGAGATGCCAGCAGCTGAGGCCGATCCTACTGTTCCTCTCACTTCATTAGAGACTATCAGACATCTCAGAGCTCAGGTCTGGGACCTGAAGGTATAGAGTGCTAGATGGGAGGAGAGGTATTAAGAGGTAGATAGGCAGTGCATAGAGCTCTGTATAGAGTTTCACTCAGAGGTTTAGAGATTACAGATAGAGGTGACCCATCAGACCGCACAGGCTTCATATTATGTGTCTTCCTACTATGCTATTGTCCCTGCTACGCAGAGAGTGCCCACTTATTCAGCTTACATGGCAGCCTCAGAGGGAGCTAGGGCACCGAGAGTAGAGGCTATGCCAGATGCACCACCACCTCCTCCACCAAATATCAAGGAGCATGCTGAGAGTTGATTCTTGCTCTCATGTTGTGATATGCTCTATTCTTTTTTATTACTAATATACTGTTTTGACTCTGATAGCTCTCTGGAGCTCATTCTTTTGTACATTGTGCTAGTAGTGCACCCCTGACACATTTTGAGATTATGATATATATGAGATTGATGTTTTGGTTGTGACTTCATTTGTACTTGTCATGTTTTGATTTATGATGATATCATGCTATGCTTATGCTATGATTAGTGTAGAATATATGTATGGATTAATGCAATGCAATGATTTCTTTCATATGTATGGATGTTATGCAAATGTAATTGATTATGAAGAAGATGTATGTATGATTTATGCTTAGGCACTGGATGTAATGTAATGTAAAAAATGGTAATGATATGAGGTGTAAATGCAGTGATACACATGATATGTTTTTGCAGGTTGATGAAGACAAGTACTTAGTCTTATGTCAAAAGGATATTTTAACCCAGGAGAGTTACTGCTTGTAGTTCGATGAAGAGACCTTCAAGTGAGACTTAGCTCTCATTAGATATGAAGAATGGTTTAAGCTTTGAAGTGTTTCCAAACATTTATGAGATCATGCAGACATACAAAATGCAAAGAAACATGCAGAATGAAATGCAACCTAGGACCTAGGACCTACTCACTAATCATGTGTCGATTTTGTTATCATCATTGAACTTTTAGGTAACTAGATAAATCAATACAATGCCCACTAGCTATGAAACCATAGACATATGAATATCAATTTGTATGCACAGTAATCAATACAACCCCCATTGGGTAGGAAACCATGGACATATGAATATTGATTTTGTTTTCAAAATGTCAGATTAGATATAAGCACCAAGGCACAAACACCAGGATGACCTGAATATCATGTCCATTTTGATATAGCAATTTTTATAAGCATCAAAACATAAATGTCATGATGACCTAAATACGCCTTGCATGCAAACACATCAAGAAGTCAAGAGATCATTCTAAATCCAATGTGAATTACCCGTAGTGACCCTTTATCATTCACATCCTTAGGTAAGATTGCATTCACAATAGGAGAAAGAACTTCACTCAAAAAGATAATAGTTAGATCAAACTTCCTTGAATTTTCTAGGTATCCATGGTTGAGGTACGCATGGCCATCCAATTCGAGATAGAGGCTCTTACAGTCGGATAGCATTTCAATCCAAAATTTCCAAAGTTGTTATATTTTCACATACAAGTAGAAGACAAAGAAAAGATTATGCCCCCAGTCATCACTCTCTAAATCCTGTAAAGGACATCATCGAAGAGCTCAAAAGGACATAATATGCAAAAATCTCAATGCGAATCAGTAAGCATACAAGGAGATAAAAGCATTGTGAAAAGCATAGATTATTTTTAGTTTTGATGTTTGATGTTGATTGCATTGTTGTAGAGGCAAAATCCTTTCTGGAGACAAGACTGACTGACTGACTCACATGAAGCTACAAAGGACTCTGACTGGATATGATACATCTTAGATACATTGGAGACCATAGGATATGACTTTGATTGCCCCCAAGTTTGAACATTGATACGATACAGATGCTTGAGCAGATTGGTGTACAAACTGACTTATTGAAAACTGGAAATGCAAAAACAAACTGGGAGATATGTACAAACTAAAGCAAGACTGAAAGCTGGGAAAGACCAAGATTGTGCTAATAGATGGAGCATTTTGAAACAAGTGGTGCATGTTTGCTGGGTTTTCACCATCTTGGCAGAGATTCTATTTTTGCTACCAAGGCGCCTGTTTCCAAGTTTTCACCAAGGCACTTTCTCTTTTTCTCATTTTTTTGTATTTTTCATTTTTTCAATTTTTTTGTACTTTTGATATTTTTTGATTGTTTTGTGAATCATCAAGGTGCCTATTGCTAGGTTTTCACCAAGATGTTCATTTTTTCAAGACTTTTTCCAACTTTTAAGATTTTTTAGGACATTTTACCATAGACTAAATGCCCTAGGCGTAGAATTTCTTCAAATGGAGAATGTTGATTGGTTCTCAGAGCTATTCTCCTTCAGTCATTGAGATTTGATAGGCACCAAAGCCAAAAGTAGCAGTGATTACAAAGGGCCCCATCCAGTTGGGTTCAAACTTCCCCTTGCGTTCTTGATGGGATTGATTTTTAGGATTTTCTCTCAAGACTAGATCACCAACCTAAAATTCTCTGTGTCTGACTTTCTTGTTGTAGCCTCTAGAAATTCTCTTCTGATATACTCTGAGATGATCACATGCTACTTGTCTACGCTCATCTAGTAGTTCAAGTTCTTGTAACCTAGACACTCTATAGTCATCATCATTTACTAGACCATGCATTATGATTCTTAGTGATTGGATTTCAACCTCAATAGGTAGTACTGCTTCAGACCCATAAACTAAAGTGAAAGGTGTAGCCCCAGTAGGTGTTTTGATACTTTTTCTGTAGGCCCAGAGAGCTGGATTGATCATGAGATGCCAGTCTCTTCTTGTTTTATTAACTGTTCGGTGCAAGATTTTCAATAGATTTTTGTTAGAGGCCTCAGCTTTTCCATTCCCTTGAGGATAGTAGATAGAAGACCAATGTTGTGTGATCTTGAATTTGGCACATAGATCATCAAGGTCTTTGTTCTTGAATTGTCCACCATTATCTATGATTATGGAATGAGGTATCCCATATCTGCATATGATATAGTTCAATATGAACATAGATATCTATTTCCCAGTTGCTTGTGTCAAAGGGACTGCTTCTACCCATTTTGTAAAATAATCTGTAGCTATGATTATATGGGTATGTCCATTTGAAGAATGAGGATGAATCATCCCGATAAGATCAAATGCCCATTGATGGAAAGGCCATTGTGTAGTAAAGGGAATTAGATCTCTCCCTGGAGCATGAATTAAGTTGCCATGCACTTGGCATTTGACAATTCTTAGCAAATTTGATTGAATCTTTCTCCATTTTAGGCCAATAGTACTCTTCCCTAATAATTTTTTGAGCTAGTGTTAAACCATTTGAGTGTGACCCACAAATACCCTCATAGAATTCCTCTAATGCATGTTGAGACTCTTCCTATTCTAAACATCTAAGTAGCGTACCATCTAGACCTCATTTGTATAGATCATTACCAATGATGACATATCGGGAGGCATTACAGATAAGGTATCTCTTTTCATGGCGGTTGAAGGTATTGGGAATGATTTGGTCTTGGAGATAAGAAAATAGGTTTTTGTATCTGGATGAATCATGACCTACAATGGTGCAAATCATGTGGGTTTCAGGGTAGTCATATGCAGGATAAGATAGTGCTTCCACCAGGAACTTGTAGCGTAGCTCATGTTCAGGCTGCTGTAATAAAGTAGATAGTGTTGCCATTGCATCGACAGCCTTGTTCTCTGTTCTAGGAATTTTCTCAAATGTGATAGATATGAAATATTTCTTAAGATCATCTACCATTCTCTTGTAAGGAATGAGCTTTTCATCTTTAGTTTGGTACACATCATTGACTTGATGAATAACAAGTTGAGAGTCTCCATGAATGTGTAGCTCTATCACCCTCCACTCAATTGCTAGTTTCATACCATTCAAAAGGGCTTCATATTCTGCAATATTGTTTGTGTAAGGAAAGTTTAATATGAATGCTTTTGGAATTGCATATCCTTGAGGAGTTATGAACAACATGCCTACTCCAGATCCATTCTATGTATAGGAGCCATCAAAGAATAACTACCATCCTCTAGAAGAAAGATGCATGATAGAGGAATCTAGAAATTCCATTTGTAGTGGTGTGTCATCAAACAATGGTGCTTTTGCTAATTGATCAGCAATGACTTGCCCTTTGATAGCTTTTCATTCCACATATTCAATGTCAAATTCACTTAAGAGCATAAACCATTTAGCTAATCTACCTGTGATGGTAGCTTTTCTTAGGAGGTACTTGAGTGGATCAATTTTAGCTACCAATTGTGTAGTATGAGCTAACATGTAGTGTCTCAATTTCTATGATGCAAAGATCACAACTAGATAAGCTTTCTCAATCATTGAATAGTTCTTCTCATATGCAACCAATGTTCTACTGATATAGTATATAGCTCTTTCCTTTTTGTTCTCATCGTGTTGTGCTAGCAATGCCCCCAGTGATGTATCTGTTGCAGAGACATATATGATCAATGGCTTCCCATGAATAGGAGGCATCAAGATAGGAGGATTTGATAGATACTTCTTGATATGATTAAAGTTCTATTCACATTATTTGTTCCATGCAAAGGTCACACCTTTATGTAATGTTTTTGTAAACGGATATGATATGTCCGCTAGCTGTGATATGAATCTTCTGATAGATTGAACTCTTCCTTGCAATGTCCTCATCTGACTGATATTCTTAGGAGGTTGCATCTCCATTATAGCCTTTACTTTAGCTGGATCAACCTCAATGCCCTTCTTTGAAATGATGTATCCTAAGAGCTTTCCAGAAGTGACACCAAAATCACACTTCTTAGGATTTAGTCGGAGACTAAACTTTTCCATTATGTCTAGGATCATGCTCAAGTCCTTTAGATGTTCAGTTCTAATCATAGATTTTGCTAATGTGTCATCAACATAATCTTCCATGGTTCGATGCATCATGTCATGAAAAATAGATGTCATTACTCTTTGATATGTAGCACCAGCATTTTTAAGCCCAAATGGCATGACATTCCAACAGAAGGTACCCCATGCACATGTGAAAGCAGTTTTCTCTTGATCCTCTGGAGCAATTTTTATTTGGTTATATCCAGAGAAACCATCCATTAAGGAATACATTTCTAGCACCCACCGTTGGGCCCTAAAATGGGTTTCCAATTCAATTCTATCAATTTCTATCTTTTTCTCCTTGATTTCTATGCAAAATTATGATTTTTAATTTCTATCCATACAATCTTCATACGAGTTTCTACCAAAATTCATTTCGCACTGGACCCACTATCGTACGATAGTCTATTGGATCAAGAATCATGCCAGACTGTACACACTGTCATCTAGAAATTAAACTGTCATTTCATTATATACCCAGTGTCATACAAGTTTTTGTATTGTCATCTAGGAGCACACCTAGTGTCGTATGAGTTTCATACTATCATCTGGTAACAGACCCACTATTGTACGAGTTTTGGCATCAAATTTTGACTGTCATTTCATTTTTCATCTTCATCTGGTTCTGACGTGATCTTGAGGATCAGAGTGTCCATCATATTTATCATACTTTGGTATCTCCACTATTTTTGGAAATGGTGGCATATACAAGTCTTGGTCAAAAGGAAAAGGGCATAGAGCCTCCATGGAGAACTCTTTGGGTTCCTTCTCTTTCTTAAGATTGTTAAGTTCAACTTGCATAGCATGCATCTATTTCGTCATAGCTGTGAGTGGAGTTTCTTCCTCATGTGTAATGATATTTTCCACATTAAATTTGGGAGGAAGTTTAGCTCCTTGATGTGCCAATTGTAAAAATTATGCCTCTCTATCTTCTTTCAAGAAATGCTTCATCATTCGTTTGAAGTTATCGTCATTTTGATATTAAGCAATTTCTTTAGGTGTGGGTTCCTAATCTGCACCATGTTGAGATTGAGTTCTTTGAGAGCCAAAGTTTGTCCCTGCTTGAGACATGGTAGGAGTTTGTGGACTCCTTGGAATAGATTGATGTGGGGTTTGTTGGGTACCTCCGTGAGTTGATGGAGGAGGAATGTAACCAATTTTTAATTAATAGTTGCCAAGACCGTCATCTTCGTAAAGACCAGAATTGATGAGTTGCTCAAGAGTTGGACCCCTGGTAGTGGTTATGGGTGAAGGATACTATGCCCTGGATGTATGGGTAGATTCCCAAAAGATAGCAGACAAGATATCACAAAACTCAGTTGTTTTGATGATTGATTGAAGATTGATAGTTATGACAAGGTTTTGACACAAGATGAAAAGGACTCAAATTGATTAAATAAAAGGTTGAATCGGATTCAAAAGGCCACTTTGGGATAATGATTGGATTCTCAATAGCTACTACTCTATTCTTTACACAATGATTTGATCGAAAGATTCTGGAAATAGGCTAAAAAAGCTAAATATCTAGCAATTCTAACAATTTTTTGACAACTTTCAAAAATTTCCCAAACGACCCTCTACAGACTCGTACGACAGTGGGTATGCTATGAAATGATAGTTTCAAAACTTGTACAATAGTTGAAAAACTTGTATGACAAAGGATCTGCTATGAAATGATAGTTGAAAAGCTCGTACAACAGTTGCTAGCAGGATTTGACTTTTTGGAATTTGACTGGCAAAAAGACTCGTACGACACTAGGTTCCCTATCATACAAAAAATGGGCAATAATGAAATAACACTTAACAAAAACTCATATGACTTTCTGACTTCCTGAGATGACTTTTGACTCCAGAAAAGAATTTTACTTCAGATTTTGCAAATTTTGAGTTTTCAGATTCGGTACCTGAATTTGTGTGTGTGAATTTTATACCTGTTCTGTAGACACAACACTTCAGTAAAACATTAGAGGTTAGCTATAATCAAAATCATGCAAAATTGAAATCTAATCTAACCAAGTGATTTACTACCTTCTAATAGGTGCGAGATTGATGTTTTCAGATTGTAATCGAGATCAGTGACCTAGACGATACCTAGATGAAGGATTTGAATGCAATTGATCTAGATATGAATTGAATGCAAATAAGCTATTTTTTTGGATTTTCTATGCAATATGAATGATAAACTGATATGAAATTGATCTATATAAAATTGATCTAACAATGATATGAATCTATGCTAAATGATATGCAATGCTCAAAATAATAAAGATCTCACAATAGCTTGGATTCGCAAAGATGACTCTTCAGACTCTAATTCAATAGCGTGAGAATGCAAATTCATGGATTAATTATGAAGAGCTGAGCCTTGATTTTATAGAAATCTAGGGCTTTGGAGGTGCATGGAAAAAGCCATAAATCACTTAGATTAACTCAGCTTGATTTTTGAGTTATCTAATCATGAAAGATAGTTAATTCTCAAAATTATGCAAAAGCATGCAAAAACAACTTTTTAACTCAAATTAGAGTTTAGATCAGCTTTAAAACTCAAAAATGATGTTGAGTTCCAAAAATTCAATAACTTGCATTGATTTTCTAATTTGGAGTTTAACTGCTCTTTGATTGTGCACATGGATAATTATGAATTAATAAATAAATAAAGTGATTTATTCTCAACTTAACTAATTTTTTAAAAATAAATCAATTGATTTATGGGTTAATCAATCATTTTTTAAACTTTTATTCAAAATTACAATATTAAAAATTGACAAAATGATTTAATTAATTAAATAAAATATTTAATCAATTATTTGTAAGATTGTGGATTTATTATCAAAATTAAATATCATAATTAGGAATAATGGAATTAAATTCAATTAAATAATTAAGTGGCCAAATTAAATCTAATTAATTAAATATTGAGAATATTCAATTAATCAAACTTTAGGATAAATATGATTTATCACCAAATAATTATAAAATTAAAGATAATTATGATGATTAGGAATATTACTAGGAATATTCCCCGATGTAGAATTTAGGATAATCAATTAGGATTTGATGATTGTCAAATGTGCCTTAGGTTAGGACTTCGATGTCAATTTCATTCGATATGTTGATATAGAAGGTTAATGAACTTATAGCCCATTTTTGGGGTATTACACTACCCACCAAGTTAAGCTATTTCATCTTCCAACATTACAAGCTTTGATCTCTAGCTACTATCACTTACATAGGCTTATAAGGGTCTTCTGAGATTCAACTCCTTTCCCAAGTTCCACCAAAGGATTTCATGAGTTCCAAGATTCTTTTAGGGCATTTGACACCAATTCAATGCATTGGCATGGTTGGGTCATCACCTAATTTGAGGGTTCCTTTGCAAACTAGGGCTACAAGGAAGAGGCCTAATTAGCCCTCCTTCCAGTTTTATAGGGAATTTGACACCCTTTCCTCAAAGATTCAACACATCTATTCTAAAGAAAATCTACTACTAATGACCCATTCTCAAGGATTTTTGGGGTCTTAGGTTTCCAACAAGCCGTACAACACCTATACCAAAAATGAGCGTTTTAAGGCTTGTCAAGGTCACAGGGCAAACTGGTCTGCAACAACACCTCTCTAAGATTGTTCAAACTCCCTCCTTTAGAAAATTTTGTCTTTAGAAATGTACCTTGACTCCCTCCAAAGGGCTAGGCTTGGAAATATTTCCTCTGTCAATGAGAGCACATACTCTGCTGACCGCTCGTAGCTGGGCTAAGCCTTAGCTCACCTAGGGCAAGGTCAAATAAATATTTACACTTACATTCAAGGGCCCTGCAGACATAGTTTTACAAAGTAGGGTCTATACCTTTATAATCCAAGGTTCCATGGATTTCCCACGGTGGAAACAAAAGTTACAAACCTATATGTACATGTCTCTCCAGACTGGCAGAGAACTAGTTACAAACAAGAAATGAACAAAATAGTCTAATAAAGCTTGAAAGATTCAAACCACACACATATAAATGAAAGATAAAACACAAGTTACATCATACACTACAAATATTCAATAGTGTTCATCCTGTTCACATTCACACAAGCCAAAATAACCTTGACTGTTCACAGATTTCACAGTTCAGATTGGTATTTTTGTACAGAATCATACCAAATGACATCCAACCACTAAATTAGGGTTTTTCAGGTCTTTTATATCCTCCTCCTTAGTTTGAGTGTATTGTTAGGTCTATTTAGCTACTTAGGCAGGGTTAAATCCTTCATAGGAAATGTTGCTAAACAACTTTTGAAAATTTGCTAGCAACTTTTGCTCTTACATCACCAAGACCCTTTCAAGTTCTTTCCAAGGCACTCTTGTGCTCATAACTCTACCAAAAACACAACCTAAGACCTCTAAACACATAGCTAATCAATTATCTTAGGATGACAACATTCCCTGAATCATTGTGCTATTCACATTGAAACATCCAACTGAACTTCTAGGACCTAGACTAGGCCTAGACACACTAAATGAGCTTTTGTTAGAAAGTAAAGATCCCCAAGATAACTGAGAAGGGGGGGGGGGTGAATCAAGTATTAGATAATTTATCCATTCAACTACTTTAAACAATATAATCAATGTACTCATCAACCATAGAAAGATAATCATACACAATTGCACAATAACACAAGATATGTTAACTAGGGAACCTCTCGAAAAGAGTAAACCCCGGTGGGAATGATGCCCAAAAATGATGCACTAATATGAAAGTTCCTTGTTAGAGGATGGACCCTAGTAGGAGTCTTATGAAATACATTTAGTACATATAAATCCCTGTTAAAAGATTCTAACCCGGTTAAGAGTTTATGGAAGACAGAAGGACCCACTGCCCAAACAGCTTCAAGGCAAGATCTCTGAACCCATTGTCCAAAAGATCTTAGAATTATTCAATAGAATAATATGAAATATATATTACCTCCTTCACTCTATGCCAAAACTGCACTCTCTGCTACAAGATCACAATTCCAGATCTCTGTACTCACAAGTCTTCCTTCATCACTGAATTAGCTCTTTTCTTCACTTCATGCATATATTCGCATCTCACTCTTCATAGTACACATTACAATAAGGAAAAAAATTCCTTCTTATATACCAAACTCAAATAATTACAAATGATTCGGTCCTCAATTACAAAATAATAAATTCTACACGCTACACACAGAATTCACATAAAACTGTCAGCTTCTAGTTACTGTAACTTTCTCTAAACATATCCTCGAAGTTTTCACTATGAACCACATCATCACTAATGAGTCTTCAACATCCATTTAACTATGCAAAATCAGATTCCATCTCAGCTAAGAGATATCCTCTGATTTCTGAACATCGCTACACAGAAACACTGTCTAAACACTGCTTTCACCAAAATGCTCATAACTCTTACAAATGAATAAATTTCTTATTGCACTGTTAACCATAGGTTAATAACACACCAAAGAACATACCATCAACTACACAAAATCCAATCTACAATACAACATGTGTGCAAAACAAAACTATACCTACTTTCCTGCTAATATCCAGAATATTACTGTGTTGACATCAATGACAATCCAAGTCATGAATGCAACAACAACTGCTATAGAATGACTTCCAAAATACTTTGCATTCATTCCTAAAAATCTCCCCCATTGGCATTGATGGCAACATAGATGAAAAACATCCAATGTTTTGAAAATCCAATACTGCAACATCACTACAAAATATCAAATCAAATCTTGCTTCGTTTTCCTATTCAACTCTCTCATACAATCCATAATGTTTTTCATGTATATCTCTCCCCCATTGACATCAATGACAAAAATTCCATCACTAAGTCAACAACAAGTTAATGTCAAAAGACACTTTTCAGAAAAATACAAAAATAAGAGTCCTCGTGACTCAGCTCATAAACTCCCCCATAGAGGAAGTTCCAACATCCAATCTAGAAGAAAGATAGGGCTCATATACCACTGGACGGATGTAATCATCTGCATCAATTCTCAAAAATAGGTTGGGGCATAACCCCAGGCATACCTCTTAGATACACAAATGTATCCTTAGGTAAAGGCTTTGTAAATATATCTACTATCTGCTCCTTTGTACTTATGTACTCCAATCTTACTTCTTTTTCTACAACTTTCTCTCTTACAACATGATGCTTGATCTCAATATGTTTAGTCTTAGAATGTAAAATAGGATTTTTTGATATACTCACTATACTAGTGTTATCACAATGTATAACAATAGGCTCATCAAACTTTATTCCAATATCTTTCAACATCTACTTCATCCAAATAATCTGATTACAATTATTTGTTGCTGCAACATATTCTACTTCTGTTGTGCTTTGTGAAGTACAATTTTGCTTCTTACTTAGCCAAGAGACCAATTTTCCTCCAAGAAAAAAGGCTCCACCACTGGTGCTTTTCTTGTCATCAACACTACCTCCCCAATCTACATTAGTATAGGCACATAGAGTAAAATCATCAGAATTCTCATACCATAATCCATAATCCATTGTTCCTTTCAGATATCTCAGTATCCTCTTTACTACTGCATAATGTGATTCTCTAGGTTCTACTTGAAATCTTGCTAAAATCCCCACTAAATGTGCTATATCAGGTCTTGTATGTGTCAAGTACTGCAATCCTCCAATCATAGATCTGTACTTTTTCTACCCAATTGCTGGTGTCTCATCTTTGCTAGATAACTTCTATCCAATTACCATAGGTGTTCCAATAGGTTTAGAATCTTCCATTCCAAATCTTTTCAATAATTCATTTAAATACTTAGAATAACTTACAAATATACCTTCCTTGCTTTGTGTTATCTGTAATCCCAAAAAATATTTCATTTCTCCAATCATGCTCATCTCAAATTTAGTCTTCATTTCATTTGCAAATTTTTCACTAGCTTCATCTTCTCCTCCAAAGATAATATCATCAACAAATATAACTATAACCAACAAACCATTCTCAATTTCTTTTGTGTATAAGTTACTATCTGATGTTCCTTTTATAAATCCCAATTTCAATAAATACTTATCCAATCTTGCATACTAGGTTCTAGGTGCTTGTTTTAATCCATATAAAGCTTTCTTTAACTTACATACCATATCTCCTTCTTATGTCAAAGGAAAACCTTCAGGCTACTCAATGTAGACTTCTTCCAATTCACCATTCAGAAATGCTGACTTCACATCCATCTGATACACTTTGAATTTCTTGTAAGTTGCATATGCTAGAAACATTCTCACTGATTCAAGTCTGGCCATAGGTGCAAAAGTTTCTTCATAGTCAATTCCTTCTTGTTGTGAATATCCTTTACATACCAATCTTTCTTTGTTTCTTATCACTTCTCCTTGTTTATTCATCTTGTTTCTGAATACCCACTTTGTTCCAATCACATTCTTGTCTTCAGGTCTAGGGACCAATTCTCATGTCTTATTTTTTTCAATCTGCTCTAGTTCTTCTTTCATAGCATTGATCCAATGTTCATCTTCACAAGCTTCATTAGTAGTTTTAGGTTCAATTTGAGAAATCAAACATAAATGTACCTTATTCTGAGTCAAAACTCCTCTATCTAAACTTCCAATAACTTGCTCAACAGGGTGATGTCTTGAAGTATACCTGTTAGATGTCATAGTTACTGATCTTGTTCTGACTGTAGATTCTTCTCTACTTTCTTCTTTGTTTTCTTCTCTATTTTCTTCTCTATCTTCTTCAATATGACTTTCATTCAGCAAATCACTATTAGTTTCAAAAAATAATTATGCATTTTCAATGTTAGGCTGAGGTTGTGCTTCTCCATCAGATTCATAATCAAGCATTCTTTCCTGAATTTTAAACTTCTCATCAACTTTTACATTTGCACTTTCAACAATAGTCTTAGTTCTTTTGTTATAACATCTATATGCTTTGCTTTTTAAAGAATATCCAAGAAATATTCCTTCATCACTTCTAGGATCAAACTTTCCTATATCATCATCTCTCTTTATATAACATTTACTTCCAAAAATTCTAAAATACTTAACTGAGGGTGTATGTCCAAACCATAATTCATAAGGTGTCGTTTTTTTATCTGCTCTGATTTGTACTCTGTTCATAGTGTATACTGCTGTGTTCACTGCTTCTCTGCAAAAAGTTTTAGCCAAATCATTTTCAAACAACATAGGTCTTGCTGCTTCAGTTATTAACCTGTTCCTTCTTTCTGCAATACCATTTTGTTCTAGTGTTCTAGGGGCTGAAAGTTGTCTCTTAATACCATTCATTTCACAAAAAGTGTTAAACTCTCTAGATGTAAATTCACCACCTCTATCAGATCTTAGACACTTAATCTTCATTCTAGATTCATTCTCAATTTTTCTTTTCATGATCTTAAATTTATCAAATGCTTCAGTTTTTTCTTTCAAAAATGCAATCCACATCATTCTTGTAAAATCATCAACAAGAATCATAAAATACCTTTCACCATAGAATCCTCTAGTCCTAGTAGGACCACTCAAGTCTGTATGAACAATCTCCAACTTCTCTACCGATGTGAACTTCTTGTTGGGAAATGAACTCCTTTTCTGCTTTTCCATCATACATTCTTTGCAAATCATGTTAGTAGGTTTCATAATTCTAGGTAAATCTGTTACCGCATGTGTAGTACTCACCTTGACAATATTATCAAAGTTTATATGACAAAACCTTTTATGCCATAACCAACTGTCATCAATCCTAGTTATCAAACATGTCATCTTAGTAGGATTCAATTGAAATACATTACCTCTGGTTCTGGATCCTTTTCCAATCAGATTTCCATCTTTATCTTTTATCACACAAGTTTTCTCAGAAAACCAAACTTGATAACCCTTATCAGCCAATTGTCCAACGCTTAGTAGATTATGTCTTAGTCCATCAACAAAGTAAACATCATCAGTGTTAGTCTTTCCATCAAGAGTAATAGATCCTATACCCTTAATCAAACAAGGTGCATTGTTACCAACCCTAACAATTCCTCCATCATAAGTATCTAACTTAAGAAACTTTCTTTTATCTCTAGTCATATGATGTGAACAACCACTATCTATAATCCAACTAGATTTCTTTTCAACTTGTGAAACTAATGCTTTTTCTTCCCTTTTATTAGATTCAGAACTTTCTTCTTTAATTGCTACAAATCCTATTTCCTCAAAGTTATCATTATCACTGTCACTTAAATGTTTTTCAATTCCTGCTTCAAAATCTTCATCATTTGCGTAATAACATTCTTTAGATCTCCTAGGTTTAAAGTTGCTTCTATACTTCTTAACTCTTTTAGGACATTTAGATGCAAAATGACCATATTCTTGACAAGTCCAACATTTAAAGATTTTCTTACCATCTGGTTCTCTTTTTACAAGTAATGCAATACCTTGTTCAATCTTCTTATCTTCCTCAGATCTACTACTGCTGGCATAATATTCATTCACACTAGTACTTCTTGTAGGTCTAATGCTAAGAGCACTGAATGTTGTTTCCATTCTAGGTAGCTCTCCTGATAATCTCAAGTTCATCTCTCTTGTTTCTAATCTTCCAAGAAGAGTCTCTCTTGAAAAGTTTGATGTACAAGGTATCACTTGTTCAATCATCTACGTTGTCTGCTTGAATACTGGTGTCAAAGTTCTTAGAATTTTCCATATCACTTCATTCTCTATCTGATCACCTCCACAAGACTTTATTCCTATCACAATCTCAGACATCCTACCAATATAACTTCTAATAGATTCATCTTCCATCATTCTGATATCTTCAAATGCACAAATCCAATTATGTAATCTAGCCTTCTTTGCATGTTCATCACCTTCAAAAGTAGAATGTAAAGTTTTCCAAATTGCATGAGATGTTTTCAAACATCTTACCTAACTATATTCATTCTTTGGTAGTGTTGATAAAGTGCTTCTCTTGCAAGTATGTTACACATGAATAGATCTAGTTCATCTTTAGTTCCTGCCTCTAGATTGTCTTCCTCAATAATAGTCTTCTCATTCTTTGTAATCAACCAATAACTTGGTCCTAAACACAATATATGTGTCTTCATCTTTTCTTTCCAACTGTCAAAATCTACTCCATCAAACTTAGGGCTTTCTTTTCTAAAATTCGCCATGGATCTCGTTAAGTTGTTAAACTTTTCTTTCAAGGACCTGCCGCTCTGATACCAATTGTTAGAAAGTAAAGATCCCCAAGATAACTGAGAGGGGGGGGTGGATTAGTTATCAAATAATTTATCCATTCAAATTATTTAAACAATATAATCAATGTACTAATCAACCATAGAAAGATAATCATACATAATTGCACAATAACACAAGATATGTTAACTAGGGAACCTTTTGAAAAGAGGAAACCCCGGTGGGAATGATGCCCACAAAATGATGCACTAATATGAAAGTTCCTTGTTATTGGATGGACCCTATTAGGAGTCTTATAAAATACATTCAGTACATATAAATCCCTATTAGGAGATTTTGAATCCCTGTTAAAAGATTCTAACTTGGTTAAGAGTTTATGGAAGACAGAAGGACCCACTGCCCAAACAGCTTCAAGGAAAGATCTCTAAACCCACTATCCAAAAGATCTTAGAATTATTCAAAAAAATAATATGAAATATATATTACCTCCTTCACTCTGTGCCAAAACTGCACTCTCTGCTACAAGATCACAATTCCAGATCTCTGTACTCACAAGTCTTCCTTCACTGAATTAGCTCTTTTCTTCACTTCATGCATATATTCGCATCTCACTCTTCATAGTACACATTAAAATAAGGAAAAAATTCCTTCTTATATACCAAACTCAAATAATTACAAATGAGTTGTTCCTCAATTACAAAATAATAAATTCTACACACTACACACAGAATTCACATAAAACTATCAGCTTCAAGTTACTGTAACTTTCTCCAAACATATCCTCAAAATTTGTACTATGAATCACATCATCATTAATGAGTCTCCAACATCCCTTTAACTACGCAAAATTAGATTCCATCTTAGCTAAGAGATATCCTCTAATTTCTGAACATCGCTACATAGAAACACTGTCTAAACACTGCTTTCACCAAAATGCTCATAACTCTTACAAATGAATGAATTTCTTTTTGCATTGTTAACCATAGGTTAATAAAACACCAAAGAACATACCATCAATTGTGCAAAATCCAATCTACAATACAACATGTGTGCAAAAAAAAACTATACCTACTTTCTTGCTAATATCCAAAATATCACTGTGTTGACATCAATGACAATCCAAGTCATGAATGCAACAACAACTGCTAAAGAATGACTACCAAAACACTTTGCATTCATTCCTAATAGCTTTGAGCTCTTATTTTAATTACATACTTATCTTAGGAAGTTTTCATCACAACCAAAATTATTGGTGGGAGCTTTAAGCTCTTATTTTAATTGCATACTTATCTTAGGAAGTTTTCATCACAGCCAAAATGATTGGTGGGAGCCCTTGGAAGGGTGCTCCTACACCATACTCCCCCTCAGCACAAACTAAGGCACTTTGGGGTCAAGAAGAGCCAGATCAACTCCAAACTTCTTGAACTATCCTTCTTTAATCCAGGTGGCTTCAGATTCAGGCTGATCCTTCCATTTGATCAGGTGCTCCATGTAGAATTGATGCCTTGTAGTTTTCTTCACTCTAGATTCTGAGATCTTCTCTACTTTGGCTGGCTTCTTCTTGGGAATTGCATTGGTTTCTATGTCTTGCAGTAGCTTTGGTGGAGTTGTACCTTGCTAATTGATATCTCCTTTGAATCTAATTAGGTTTGCAACATTAAACACTGGTGAGATGGCTAAGTCTGATGGAAAGTCCACTTTGTAGGCATTCTCTCCATATTTGGCTAGAATCTTGCATGGGCCTACTCTTCTCATATGTAGCTTAGTGGGCATGCCCTTCTAGATCCTTTCTTTACTAAGATGGACAATGACATAGTCCCCAATTTGAAACTGTACTTCTTTCCTCTTTTCATCCACTTTAGCTTTGAGTTTATGAGTGGATTCCATAATGGTTTTCTTCACTTGGTCTTGAACCTCCTTGATAGTTTGAGTAAAATCTTCAGCTTGTCCACTCTTCAACTCCATAGAACCTAAGTCTCTCAACTCACACACTCCTCTAGGGTGTCTTCCATTTACTATCTCAAAAGGACTTCTTCTTGTGGTCCTGTTTACACTGTCATTGTAAGCATATTCAGCCTGACATATCACAAGATCCCAAGTCTGCCCATACTCCTTTGTCAAACACCTTAGCAAGTTGCCTAGCACCCTATTGATGACCTCTGTTTGACCATTAGTTTGAGGATGGTATGCTGAACTAAAAGAGATATTAGTTCCCATCCTTTTCCATAAGGTTTGCCAAAAATGACCCATGAACTTGCTATCTCTATCAGACACAATACTCAGAGGGAGTCCATGAATCCTAACTATCTCCTTGAGAAGAGATGTGCTACATAACTTGCATCATGAGTAGTTATGCATGGAATGAAATGACTCATTTTAGAGAACCTATCTACTACAACATAGATGCTATCCATACTTGATTTGGTTTTAGGGAGTCCAACCACAAAGTCCATACTTACACACTCCCAAGGCCTATTTGGAATTGGAAAAGGTTGGTAGAGTCCTATATTACTTGAACCTCCTTTAGCTCTCTGGCATACTCCACATTGCTCTACATATCTCCTCACATCCCTTGCTAGCTTAGGCCAAAAGTAGTATCTTTGTACTAACTCCAATGTTTTGTTTATGCCAAAATGTCCACTTAGACTACCATTATGCTTCTCTTGAATCAAATTTTCCCTTATGGATCCTCTAGGTACACAAAGATGATTATCTTTGAACAAAAATCCATTTTGAAGGGTGTAATCTACAAAATCACCATGAAAATGGTTCTCAAACTCTAGGCACACCTTTTAGGCTTGTGAGAAGTCTTCATCCTCCTCATATAAGTCTTTAAAACTTGCTATCCCAATGGTTTGTAGTTGTACCTCTTGGACAGTCAATAACTTCCTACTCAAGGCATTTGCTACCTTGTTGAGCTGCCCTTTCTTGTGCTTGATTGTGAAGGTAAAGGATTGGAGATAATCCATCCACTTCAAATTCTTGTTACTAAGCTTCTCTTGAGTGTTTATGTAGCTTAAAGCCTGATTATCAGTAAAGACAACAAATTCTTTGGGTAGGAGGTAATGCCTCCACTTCTTGAGAGATTGTACCAATGCATACAAGTCCAAGTCATAAGTTGAATACTTCTTCTTTGCATCATTGAGTTTTTCACTAAAGAATGCCACAGACCTTCCTTCTTGACTCAATACACCCCCTACTACTACACCACTTGCATCACATTCAATGGTGAACAATTTGTCAAACGTAGGTAATAGTAAGATAGGTTTTGTGGCTACCTCTTGTTTCAATGTTTAAAATGCCTTCTCAGCTACCTCAGTCCACTTGAACTTAGTTTTTAGTCCTCCTTTGATGTTTTCTAGTACTGGTGCACAAATCCCACTAAAATTCCTCAGATACTTTCTATAAAATTGTGCCAAGCCATGAAAACTTCTAACTGCAGTCCCTATTTTAGGGGCAGGCCACTTCAAGATTGCCTCCACCTTGCTTGGGTCCATTTTCAGTGTACCCTTGGACACTACAAAGCCCAAATAAACTAGCTCTTGCTGCACAAACTCACACTTTTCCAAGTTGATGGCTAATTTCTCTTCATGTAGCTTCTTCATGACCAACCTTAAGTGCTCAAGATGCTCTAATTTTGTTTTTCTATAGATGAGTATATCATCTAGATACACCACTACAAAGCTACCTATGAAGTCCTTCAGGACCTCATTCATTAACCTCATGAAGGTTCTTGGGGCATTGGTAATCCCAAATGGCATTACAAGCCATTCATACAAACCATATGTGGTCTTAAAAGTAGTCTTCCACTCATCACCCTCCTTGATTCTGATTTGGTGATAACCACTTTTTAAATCTAGCTTGGTGAAGTACATAGCACCTCCTAAACAATCCATCAAATATTCTATTCTTGGAATTAGGAACATATACTTGATGGTGATCCTATTGATAGCCCTTGAATCTATGCAAAGTCCCCATTTTCCTCCTTTCTTGGATGCTAAGACCACTAGGACTACACATGGACTAATACTCTTCTTGATCAGCCCTTGATCCAATAGTTCTTGCACTTGTCTTGCCACTTCCTTATTCTAGTCCAGGGTAAGCTTGTAGGCTACTTTGTTAGGTAGAGATGCACCGGGTACAAAATCAATTTGATGACTTATAGCTCTTCTTGGAGGTAAGGTGGTAGGGGTTACATCACTTACTATATCTCTGAATTATTCCAACATTTGCTGCACTTCCAATGGTAATTCTGCCTACAACTTCTTGTCCTCCTCCTTTGGCTTCACCATGATAGCACATCCTATGGTCTCCTCATCTTGTAGTGCATGCAAGAACTCTTTACCACTGCTAAGCAACACACTAGGTGTCCTTGAAGTACCTTCTTCATTCTCTGTTATGGACTAGATCTTAAATGTTTTTCCATCTTTCTTGAAAGAAATGGAGTTCTCCTCTCCATCATAGATCACCTTCCTATCAAATTTCCAGGGTCTTCCCAATAGAAGATGGCATGCATCCATGGGCAAGACATCACAAAACACTTTTTTTTTATATCCTCCAATGGAAAATTCTACCCATGTCTGCTCATCAACTAGCACACTTTGCTCCTGGTTCAACCAAGTCACCTTGTAGGGGTTTGCATGGGGAACCTTTGTAAGTTTTAGCTTCTTTTCTACTTCCTCTATTATGATGTTATAAGTAGACCCTAAAACTACTATAACCTTGCATACTTTGCCTTGTATCTTGCACCTGACTCTAAAAAGAGCCCTCCTTTGCTTGGGTTCACCTTAATTAGGCTACCTTATAAGTACCCTCCTGAACATTAGGTTCTCACCCATTTCTAATTCCAACTTACTGACTTCATTAGTGCATGAGTTTCTACTATCTTCTTGGGTATAGGCTACCCTCTTCTCATTATTTGAGGCTGATGGTTTATCAGGACACCTATAGGCAGGGTGTCCAAGCTGTCCACATTGATAGCATTTCATAGTGGCAAAGTAGGAGCTGCTTCTTCCTATCCCTCTTCCTCTATTTCCTTGAGAACCTCTTCCTCTACCAAAAGATCCTCTTGTACTAATTTTTGAACTTTTTCCAAAAGTCTGCTCTCCCCTTGGCTCCTTGAGTCACCACCTCTACTAGAACCTCCTCTTTGACCCCGTCTAGAGTCTCTACCTCTTCCCCTATTCTTGGAGTTAGGTTTTTTCTTTCTTCTTTGTTTATCTTCAAGATTTTGTGCCATATTCTAACATCCAAGTACTATGGTGGGAGTGAAAAAACTCATCTCTTCAGCTATGCTCCATTTTAGACCACTTAGGTACCTTGCCACTTTGACACTTTCTTCTTCTTTGATCTTGGATCTCAAGCTCAACTTGTGGAACTCTTTAGTGTAGGTGGCTACATCCATCTCCTTCTATCTTAGATTCAATCTCCTCCTATGCTATTGGATTTCATAATCTACTAGTAGGTATGCTTCCCTCACTTTGTTAGCCATTTCCTTCCAATTAGAGATTGGGTTCTTTCCCTCTTTCTCTCTTTCATCTTGCAAGTAGTTCCACCAGGTTAAAGCTTGTCCTCTCAACTGAGATTTGGCCACTTTGACCTTTTGTGCCTCTGAGATCTCTTCACATTTGAAGTGATTCTCCATGCCTTCAATCCATTGCATCACAAGCTTTGTATCCATCCTGCTTGTCAGTAATGGGACACCTTCAAGTGCCTTGCCTATGATAGCCTTCAAGGCTTTAATAAATTTCTCATCTTGAGTTGGAGGATCAGGTGTAGGTACATCATCATCAATGGTCTTCTCTTTCTCTTTGGCATCCTACTCCTCCATCCTATCTTTCACCTTATCTACCTTTGCTTGGACATCATCCAAGAGTTGCTCCATTTGTATCAATCTTTCCTACAGGAGTCTATTAGCTTCATCCTGATCTTCCACCTTCTTGGCAATCTCTACATTGGTCACCATTTTCTGATTTTGAGATGATCCAATTGATTCTTCTAGTGGTTGAAACATCCACCTTCCACTTCCCAAGCCTTAAGAGGCTCTGATACTAATCTAATGGGGAGGCTAGGATAGACTAGCTAGTCTATGCCTCTGATCCTCTCTAGGATTCAAGTTCTCTTTTGACACCTTCTATGTTCTATAGGATTCCTTATTCCTCCAAGGATCCCTTGACCTACCCTAACTTGCCCACCAAGTTAAGCTATTTCATCTTCCAACATTACAAGCTTTGATCTCTAGCTACTATCCCTTACATAGGCTTATAAGGGTCTTCTAAGATTCAACTCCTTTCCCAAGTTCCAAAATAGGATTTCATGAGTTCCAAGATGTTTTTAGGGCATTTGACATCTTTTCATTTCATTGGCATGGTTGGGTCATCACTTGATTTGAGGGTTCCTTTGCAAACTAGGGCTACAAGGAAGATACCTAATTAGCCCTCCTTCCGGTTTTATAGGGAATTTGACACCCTTTCCTCAAAGATTCAATACATCTATTCTAAAGAACATCTACTACTAATGACCCAGTCTCAAGGATTTTTGGGGTCTCAGGCTTCCACCAATTTGTACAACACCTATACCAAAAATGAGGGTTTTAAGGCTTGTCAAGGTCATAGGGAAAACTGGTCTACAACATCACCTCTCCAGGATTGTTTAGACTCCCTCCTTCAAAATATTTAGTCTTCAGACATGTACCTTGACTCACTCCAAAGGGCTAGGCTTGGAACTCTTTCCTCTGTCAATGAGAGCACATACTCTACTAACCACTCCTAACCAGGCTAAGCCTTAGCTCACCTAAGGCAAGGTCAAATAAATATTTGCACTTACATTCAAGGGCCCTACAGACATAGTTTTACAAAGTAGGGTCTATACCTTTAGAATCCAAGGTTCCATGGATTTCCCACGGTGGAAACAAAAGTTACAAACCTATATGTACATGTCTCTCCAAACTGGCAGAGAACTAGTTACAAAAAAGAAATGAACAAAACAGTCTAATAAAGCTTGAAATATTCAAACGACACACATATAAATGAAAGATAAAACACAAGTTACATCATACACTACAAAGATTCAATAGTTTTCTTCCTTTTCACATTCACACAAGCCAAAATAACCTTGACTATTCATAGATTTCACAGTTCAGACTGGTATTTCCATACAAAATCATACCAAATGACATCCAACCACTAAATTAGGGTTTTTCAGGTCTTTTATATCCTCCTCCTTGGTGTGAGTGTGTTTTTTAGGGCTCTTTAGCCACTTAGGCAGGGTTAAAGCCTTCATAGGAAAAGTTGCTAAGCAACTTTTGAAAAGTTGCTAGCAACTTTTTCTCTTACATCACCAAGACCCTTTCAAGGTCTTTCCAAGGCACTCTTGTGCTCATAACTCTACCAAACACACAAGCCAAGACCTCTAAACACATAGCTAATCAATGATCTTAGGATGACAACATTCCCTGAGTCATTGTGCTATTCACATTGAAAAGACCAACTGAACTTCTAGGACCTAGACTAGGCCTAGACACACAAAATAAGCTTTAAGCTCTTATTTAAATTACATAATTCTCTTAGGAAGTTTTCATCACAATCAAAATGATTGGTGGGAGCCCTTGGAAGGGTGCTCCTACACCACACTTCTAATGAAGAACTGGAAGATCTAGAAGCTCTTATGGCTAGAAGACTGAGAAGGGGAAAAGGAAAGTATAAAGGTAAACTCCCTATTATATGTTTTGCATGTAATAAAGTTGGTCATATAGTTGCTAGATGTCCTGATAGGAAGGATAAAGATGATGAAAGAAAAAAAAAACACAAATATAGAAGAGATGACAGAAGCTACTGATGGAACAAAGACTACAAGGGAAAAGGTAAGAAATCTTGTTACATTGGTGAAAAAGAGACTGACATTGATAGTGATGATTTTGAAATTGAGTTAGTCTACGTTGCAATGAAAGATGAATTTGATGAGGATGAGAAAAATACATTGATATCCTATGTGAACAAGAATGATAAATGGATTATTGATAGTGGTTGTTCACATCACATGACTGGTGACAAAAATAAGTTTGAGACCTTACATCATTACAAAGGTAAAGTGTAAAATTTGGTAATGATGCACCATGTCCTGTTAGAGGAAAAGGTTTGATTAAACTAACTGATAAGATATCTTGTGAAAATGCATATTGGGTTGAAGGTCTTAATTATAATTTGTTAAGTGTTGCTCAGCCTAACAAAACTAGTTACCTAGTGGAATTTCATCACAAGCAAGCTAAAATATTTGATGCTACTACAGAACAAATTAGAAGTGGAGATCAGACTAGAGGTAATTTGTTCTATCTTGACCTATCTAAAGAAACATGTTTAATTGCACAACTTGTTGATATTTTGTTATGGTATAAAAGGCTATATCATGTTCACTTTGACAATCTGGTAGAGATAAGTAAGAAGAAAAAGGTAAGAGGTCTGCCTAGATTGAAGAAACCTAAGAATGTGATGTACAAGGAATGCCAATTAGGAAAAATGACTAAGTCAAGTTTTAAGAGAAAATCCTTTACTTCTAAAAACATTTTAGATTTGGTTCATACTAACCTTTGTGGACCTATGGGTGTACAAAATTACTGTGGTGCTAGATACTTTATCTTATTTGTTGATTATCATACTAGGATGATGCATGTAATGTTTCTAAAAGAAAAATCTGAAGCTTTTCAATCCTTTAAGTGGTACTTGGCTAAGGTTGAGAAGGAGATAGGTAGGAACTTGAAATGTCTTAGATCTAACCGAGGTGGAGAATTTACATGAAATGAATTTAATCTGTTCTGCAATGATAGAGGAATTAAAAGATAGATGTCTGCACCTAGAACACCTCCACAGAATGGTATAGTAGAAAGAAGAAACAAATCTATCTTGGATTGTGCAAGGACATTGTGGATTGAAAAGGATGTGGCATGAAAATACTGGAAAGAAGCTATAAGCACTGTTGTCTACACTCTTAACTGGGTATAGATCAAGAAAGGTACAAATCTGACACCATATAAATTATGGCATGGGCATGCATCGAGTGTTAAATACTTTAAAATCTTTGGAAGCAAGTGGTATATATTAAAAGACACTAGGAATGGAAAGTTTGATGCTAAGAGTGATGAAGACATATTCGTAGGATATTCCACAAAAAGTAAAGCTTATAAGTGTTTAAACTCTAACACTGACAAAATTGTGGAAAGTGTGAATGTCGAAATTGATGAGTATGTAGAAAGAAATGAAGCTAACAATAAAAGAGAACCAAAAGAGTATAGATATTTTGTTTACATTGAGGAAGAAGAATAGAAAAGTAACAGACTTGGACCTAATTCTGAGTCTTAGGTAAGAAATGTCAAGAAATAGACAGATGCTGCCAAGCATTAGGAAAATAGTGCTGAAAGAGAACAAGAACATGTTGACCTACAAGAAGATGCTACCGAGTATCATGATGAAATAGAGGAGAGAGGAGCTGAACCTATTTTGGAAAAATATGTAAGGAGACATCACAAGCCTGAATAGATAATTGGAGACAAAAATAATGGAATTCAGACTAGAAGTAAGGCTAAGGATCCAACATGCCTACTGTGTGAATTTGAACCCAAGTCAACTAGAGAGGCATTAGAGAATGAAGACTAGATACAAGAAATGAATGAGGAGATTGACCAGATTGAAAAGAATGATACTTGGACTCTAGTGCCAAGACCTAAAAACAAAAATGTTATAGGAACAAAGTGGGTGTTTTGAAATAAGATGAATGAAAATGATGAAATCACTAGGAACAAAGCTAGGCTAGTATGAAAAGGCTATGCACAAGAAGAAGGAATAGATTATAGGGAGACATTTGCCCCTGTAGCTAGATTGGAAGGAGTAAGAACTTTGCTTTCATATGCTACTTATAAAGATTTCAAGGTATATCAAATGGATGTCAAGTTTGCATTTTTTAATGGTATACTAGAAGAAGAAGTTTACATAGAACAATCAAAAGGTTTTATTCATCCAATCAGAAGACACATGGTGTGCAAATTGAACAAAGCACTACATGGATTGAAACAAGCTCCCAGAGCATGGTATGAGAGGTTGCACAACTACTTGATACATATTGGATTTTCAAGAAAAAATGATGCAAGTAATCTGTACATGAAGAATGAAGAAGGTAAAGGTATCTTGCTGGCACAAATTTTTGTGGATGACATTATTTTTGGTGGACAAGATGCATTGTGTAAAATATTTTCAAATGAAATGCAAACTGAATTTGAGATGAGTATGTTTGGTGAGATCAAATTCTTTGTTGGTTTACAAGTATATCACAAGAAGAATGGAATTTTCATTACATAGTCTAAGTATGTTAATGAAATACTAAAAACTTTTGGGATGGAAGATGCTAAAATAGTGAATACTTCTATGTTTACTAGACAAAAGTTATCTAAGAATGATGATGCTGCAAAAGTGAATCAGACTTTGTACAGATCCATGATTGGAAAATTGAAGTATGCTATACATAGTAGACTAGATATTTAATTAGCTGTTGGGATTGTGGCAAGATTCTCTGCCAATCCTAAGGAAACACACATGATGGCTGTGAAAAGAATTATGAGATACTTGAAAGGAACTACTGACTATGGTCTATATTATAAGAAGGATGACAAATTTGAGCTCAAAGTTTATACTGATACTGATTGGGAAGGAAATGTAGATGATGAAAAGAGTACTAGTGGTAGAGCTTTCTTTCTTGGATAGGGATTAGTCTCCTGGATGAGCAAGAAACAAAATTGCATTTCCCAATCTACTATTGAGGCTGAGTATGTTGCTGCTGTAGTAAACTATTCAAATCTGGTATGGATAAAACAATTGTTGATAGGCATGAAAGAAGAAATCACTGAACTTGTTGTTATTTTCTATGACAACACAAGTGCTATCAATATTTCTAAGAATCTGGTGATGCACACTAAGACCAAGCACATAGAAATCAAGTATCACTATTTGAGAGAATTAGTACAAGATAAAGAAGTCTGAATGGAATATGTGAATATAAAAGAACAATTAGCAGACATATTTATTAAATCTTTACCTAGAGAAGCTCATGAGTATTTGAGAAGTCAATTAGGGGTCCTTCCCCTAACTGAGGTTGCCTAGACAAGCTAGGAGCACTGCATCAAATGTGCTATAGTAGAATATTTGACAAATTGATGCATAAGATTGTCACACTTTAGGGCTGGCCTAGAGTTGTGAAAAGGAGCAAAGACAAGGAATCAGTCATAAGCAAGATGATAGAGGGAGAAAACACTAAGCTGCATAGATATTATCTACATCTGATGGATGTATGTTTTAGTTGCTACTTTGGCATTTTTGTCAAAGAGGGAGATAAACTTATATGATAACACATGACACTGAAAAGTAAGGCTGATGAACTAAAATGAAGGATTAGGATAGAGGGAGATCTGAATACTTCTGACGGTCACAGAAGTAAGGCTTATAGGATTATAAATTAGAATGAAGCTAAGGATATTATAAATAATTCTTTGATGAATAGATAAGTTTTTGGATTGGTTGGTAATCCATGTGTTATTCAGGTGATATCATATGGTGTTGCCATCAATGCCAAAGAGGGAGATTATTGGAAACTGCAATTGAAATATTTTTTGTATTATCATTGATGTCAAACCTTAACTGGTAAGACTGTTGCTACTTAGGAAAGTACTATATCTATTTGAGTGTTGCTAAGGGGATAGGAAAGGTTGGTAACAATAGCACCTAAGGAAAGGTTGAGTTATCTTGATATTACAAAGTGTACTTGACTATGTTGTACAATGATGAGACAATGTATTGTTTATCTTAGTAAGACTGAAGACTAAACTAGTAGGCTTGACTGAGCAAAGAATGGAGAAATCATGTTTAAACTGAGTAATGTTAGTGTCGACTAAGTTAGTGTATGCCGAGGAAAATTCTAGTGTCGACCGAACAATAGTTAATTGCTGAGGAAGACAGTGTAAGATGAGGAAATTATTTTAGTAATGACCGAGATTTCTACATGAAGACTGAGTAGTTGATCACAGTATTGACCAAGCATCAGAAATTTTATATTTGAAGAGAATTTAATTTTGGAGCTGACATTGTTGAATTCTTGGATTATGTAAAACATGTTGACTTTATTTATTGATTGTTTGAAAGCATTAAATGCACTGTAAAATGTTTTATTGTAAATCTTTAAGAGATTTGAGATGATTCTAGAAAAAGAGTCGAAGAACATGAAGTAGGTAGATTTAATGAATCTGACCTAACCCTAAGATCTACGAATGAGATTAAGCGGCATAAGATGAGTTAACCTAATTGAGGAAAGTATTAAGGGAACTTGAGCATTTGGATATGCAATGTGCATGGGTGAATAGAGAATGCTGGAAGATCGGTAAAGTTTTATTGACTATATAAGAAGAAAAGGTTGAAGGAGAATTATGGTGGTTGCTTGAAGAAAAATTTTGAGTAGATCAAAGATGGAGATGGAAAAGTTTCAAAGTCAGTAAACCAGCATTAGTGTATGGAATCAGATCTGATATTTACAAAGTGACTTGTATGTTTTTTAGATAAATATTGCTGCTACTTTCTAACCATTGTAATAGTCAAAATCCTTTGAACAAGGTTGCATTCTAATGGATTATATGTAAGTCCTACGACAAGGCTCACTATAACATGGTGATTGAAATCCTTTAACTGGGTCACACCTGACAGTGTGTATTTTAACCTTTGACAGGGTTGGATTTTAACCGAGCTCACTTTAGAAGAGTGAAAATAATAGTAGCATGTTACAAAGTGGTTTTTCCCACATTGGGTTTCCACTATAAATCCTAGTGTTAATACTTGTGTGAATGTTTTGGCTTGAACATTTCTATGTTTTACAAGTTAAGTTATAGTTGGGTAGTGGATTGCATTGTTATATGTTTGATGCAGCAGCATCCTGGGTGTAAGAGCAATCTTACATCACCCAAAAATATTTCTATTTTTATATTCAATAAGGGCTATGTTGTGCAAAGCCGCTATTTATGGAAACTTGCTATTTTTAGTAAGTTGGTCTTACGATCTTGGAATGTTCTAATTTTATATGTGGAGGTTCATCTCAGTCATATCAGCCTGCCAGCAAAGTTTCATGGCTAGATCAGGTCTAGTTTTGAAGATATTGAAGATTTTTGATATTGCAGCAGGGTACAGAAACTTTGAACTTAGTTTTGAAGGCTTTAAAGGCCCCAGATGAGGTTGAAAATTTGGGTGACGAGCACTTTACATTGGTCAAGCCTGTAGAGCACTTCGTGGCATTTCCAAAATGGGGTTATAATAGCCAATCAGGTCAACGGGCGATGACTTATGGTCTTTAGAAGTTGGGTCACCTGAAATGGTGGAAAATAATTTTTCTTCAAAATTTATGTTTGGGTTTCAAAACTCATTTTGAGCCAACTTTGATGTAATAAATTGTAAAATAAAATAATTCTAAGTTTGGTCGGCCCTAAGGGCTAAATTTCTAGAACCTTCTCGGGCGGTGGAAATTGCCTATATAAAGAAGGCCCATAGTGTTGTCTAGGACAGTTCTGGGTAGTAGATCTGGGTATTGATTCGAGGCTTTGTCCTACAGAATATTGTAAGGGAATGCCCATGGGGCTTTGCATATTCTAATTCTGAAAGTTTGTAATTCCACATTTGTGGAGATAATAAGAAGCCAATTTTATATTCTTGCATATTGTTGTTGTTGTTTCTCTATTTCTATTATGTGTTTTTGGTATTAATGGGAGCACCCTTCATCAAGTGGTATCAGAGTAGAAATTCTTGAGTGTGTAAATAGATCACCAACTATGAGGTAGTTTGCACCAAGATCGTGGTTAGGGTTTCAGCGCGCATCACAAAAATGCCTCCACAAAGAGAACATGGTGGAAGAGCTGGTGCTGTGACACCTGAGGTTAGAGAGCTACAGAGACAAGTGTGAGTATTGCAAGAAGAGATTCATAGAGGAATGAATCTTAATGTCAGAGATGAAAGTGAGGATGAAGCCGAAGAAGAATATCAAGAAGGAGAAGCTGAAATTGTGAACTAGGAGGACGAAAGACTTTTTCGGGTGATTTCCAAGATTGGGAAAAGACTTAAGATTGAGGTTCCTACATTTTTTGGAAATCTTGACCCAGAGGAATTGATCGACTGGATCAATGAATGTGAGGAATATCTTGAGTATGAAGATGTTGAGGATCCTGATAGGGTCAAATTTATGAAGGCTAGACTGAAAGGTCATGCAAAGATCTGGTGGCAAGAAATTCAATTGGAGTGAAATAGAAGAGGGAAAGATAAAATCACAAGATGGGATTAGATGGTGGATAAATTGAAGTGACAGTTCATTCCTGTTGATTATGAGCTTGACCTACTAAAGAAAATGCAAAGTTTGAAGCAAGCAGGAAGATCTGTTCAGGAGTATACAGAGGAGTTCTATCAACTTCTCATCAGAACAGGCCATGTAGAAGCTGATAAGGAGAAACTTGCCCGATACCTTAATGGGTTAAGGCCAAGCATTCAGGAGGAGTTGAATCTAGATCAAATGAATAGTATTGAGGAGGCATACTAGTTTGCCCTAAAAGTAGAGGAAAATTTGAACAAGAAGTTTGAGAGTAGACAAAATGGAAGAGGTCATGGTGGAAGATCTGGTGGATGGTCATATGGTGGCTGAAATGAAGATCTGGAAAAGAAGGATGAGGCCAGTAACAGCTAGAATCAGAGAGGAAACAATTCCAATCATTTCGAAGATCAGAATAATAGACATTAGAGAGGAAGAGGAAGAGGACAAGGATCTGGAAGAGGAGGCTTCTGTGGAACATGTTTTCACTATGGAGAATAAGGTCATAGGGCATTTGAATGTCCTCAGCACCAAGGCAGAACAGATAGGAGAAATGAAGGCCAGGCCAAAGTTGCACATGTAGATGAAGATGCTAGATCATCAAATTCTGAAGATGCTGAAAGAGGAGAAACACTAATTAATAGAAGAGTCTTGCTGAGTGGTGAGAATGAACCTGAACAAAGGAGGAGCCTATTTCACACTAGATGCAAGTGTGAGGGTAAATGCTGTGATGTGATTATTGATAGTGGAAGCACTGACAATTTGGTGTCAGAAGAGATGGTGACAAAGTTGAAGCTCAAGAGATAGAAACACCCACATCCATATCGGATTGCCTGGGTGCAAGATGACCACAAGGTCATGGTCAGTGAGCAGTGCCTGGTAAAGTTCAAGATTGATGGGTACTAAGATGAGGTACTATGTGATATCATCCCTATGGATGCATGTCATATGTTGTTGGGTAGACCATGGTAGTTTGATAGATGTGCTATACATGATGGTCATGTGAATACCTATTCCCTGACAAAGGATGGAGTGCGACATAAGCTAAAGCCATTGAAGGAGACCGAAGAAAAGGTATGTGGTAATGCAAGAATAACATTTTTTGATGGAAGAAAATTGCTAGATGGTATGAGGCATGAGCATGTGTGTTTTGCTTTAATTCCAAAAGCTAGTAAAGAAGAAGTAGAGGATGTACCTGTAGAGGTTAAAAATTTGTTGAACAAGTTTCAAGATATTGTATTTGATAATGTACCTAATGGATTACCACCCATAAGGAAGATCAGTCATCAGATGGATTTGATTCTAGGAGCCAGTTTGCCAAACAAGGTAGCACACAGAATGACACCAGAAGAAAGTGAAGAGTTGAACAGACAAGTACACGAGTTGTTACAAAAGGGATTGATTCAGGAGAGCTTGAGTCCATGTGCTATACCAGCAGTATTAGCACCAAAGAAGAATGGAGAATGGAGGATGTGTACAGATTCTAGAGCAATAAACAAGATCACAATCAAGTATAGGTTTCCATTGCCACAAATGGATGATATTATGGACTTTTTGAGTGGAGCTATGTATTTTTCAAAGATAGATCTGAAGAGTGGATATCACCAGATTTGGATCAGAGAAGGAGATGAATGGAAGACTACCTTCAAGATAAAGGAAGGACTGTATGAGTGGTTAGTCATGCCTTTTGGGCTAACTAATGCACCGAGCACTTTCATGCGGCTCATGAATGAGGTTCTGAAAGAATTTCTGGGTAAGTTTGTCATTGTTTACCTAGATGATATTTTGATTTTTAGCAAGACATTGGAGGAACATATGATGCATATTTTTATGGTGTTTGAGAAGTTGAGAGATGAGAAATTGTTGATTAATTTGAAGAAGTGCAGTTTTGTGAAGAAAGAGTTAGTGTATTTGGGATTTGTAGTTTTAGTAGAAGGTCTAAAAATAGAGCCAGAGAAGGTACATGCTATCCTTGAATGGCCTACTCCAAGGAGTGCTACTGAGGTAAGATCTTTTCATGGTCTAGCTAGTTTTTACAGAAAGTTTATCAAAAAATTTAGCAGTATTTGTGGTCCCTTGACTGAGACAATGAGAGGGGATAGAAAAGAGTTTAAGTGGACTAATGGGGCAGAAAAGAGTTTTCAATTATTGAAACAAAAAGTTACAGAACAACCTGTTTTAGCACTTCCAGATTTTAATAAGGTGTTTCAAGTAGATTGTGATGCTAGTGGTACTGCAATAGGAGTTGTTATGAGCCAAGAAGGTAAACCTGTTGCGTATTTTAGTGAGAAGTTAAATGATTCCAAGAGGAAGTATTCTATTTATGATGAAGGGTGCTCGCCTTAATACCAAAAACACATAACAGAAATAGAGAAACAACAACAATAAAATTCAAGAACAGAAAATTGGCTTCTTATTATCTCCACAAATGTGGAATTACAAACTTTCAGAATTACAATATGCAAAGCCACATGGGAATTCCCTTACAATATTCTGTAGGACAAAGCCTCAAATCAATACCCAGATCTACTACCCAGAACTGTCCTAGACAACACTACGGGCCTTCTTTATATAGGCAATTTCCACCGCCCGTGAAGGTTCTAGAAATTCAGCCCTTAGGGCCGACCAAACTTGGAATTATTTTATTTTACAATTTATTACATCAAATTTGGCTCAAAATGAGTTTTGAAACCCAAACAAAAATTTTGAAGAAAAATTATTTTCTGCCATTTCAATTGACCCAACTTTTGAAGACCATAAGTCATCGCCCGTTGACCCGATTGGCTATTATAACCTCATTCTGGAAATGCCATGAAGCGCTCTACAGGTTGACTTGCGAAAAGAACTTGTCACCCAAATTTTCAACCTCATCTGGGGCCTCTAAAGCCTTCAAAACTAAGTTCAAAGTTTTTGTACCCTGCTGCCAATATCGAAAATCTTCAATATCTTCAAAACTAGACCTGATCTAGCCATGAAACTTTGCTGGCAGGCTGATATGACTGAGATGAACCTCCACATGTAAAATTTGAACATTCCGAGATTGTAAGACCAACTTACTAAAAATAGCAAGTTTCCATAAATAGCGGCTCTGCACAAGATAGCCCTTATTGAATACAAAAATAGAAATATTTTTGGGTGATGCAAGATTGCTCTTACACCCAGGATGCTCCTGCATCAATGTTTCTATTATTGAATCAGTGATGAATGAGTTTGTTTTGGTTATTGGATCTGATTTAAGGAAAAATTTTAAGTTTGTTTTATACATCAGGACCTGAGAACAATTGATTCACCCCCCCCTCTCTGTTGTTCTAAATAATATTAACATAACATTCTCAATTCCCTCTCGGATATGACTCGCAGAGCTCTGGTGAAAGGACTAGGGGAGGAACACTTCAACAATGACTATATAGTCCATGTTGATGGGCACATTGTAGGGATTGTTATTTCCCTAACAAATTTTAATGGAACAGAAAAGGTGAGTATCATAGAAGCAGCCAAAGTGATATTCAAAGATGAATTTTTGAAAGGTATGGAGATGATGGTATATGGCATTGACAAAGACCTGAGAATTCCATATCCAAAATTATATATGAAGATGAAACTAGTAGCATTATCATCTATCCCTAGCTTTCAAAGATTGCCAATACTGTTCTTCAAAGATGAAGCCAAATTTGACAAACAGTGGCCATCAATGAGGTGAAACTCAGATTTTATAATTTCTACTATGCTCAAAGAGCAGGTGGAACTAGAATGGGTTTTGGATTACTGGAGGGCGGAGGGCTTCAAAATTCTAGAGGAACTAGATGGGGACGAGACCAGCAATGTAAATATCATTGTTCCCTGGGTGAAGAAGACTTCAAGGGACATTCTAGAAGACATGGAAGAGATCATCATTCTATGTAAGGATGGTGTTTCTTGGATCTTTAGTGTGATACATAAGGAATGTTGGGATGGAGAGATAGGGTACTGAGAGGGGAGGGGTAAATCAGTTCCCTCAAAAACTTTCACTACCAAAACTTAATCAACAAATAGTAGTAACTTTCATCTATGACTTGTATCCATTGTATGCATCATTCATCCAATTAACTTTGCAAAAGTAAATAGCATAAAATCAACAATAAATCACTCACATAACACAAGTATTTTGGTTACATAGAAACCCTTGTTAGATGGTAAAAACTATGATGGGGATGACACCCACAAATCTTCACTACTGTAGTAAATAAAGTTTTCCAAGTTGTGATCACTTTTGGTGATCTTACCTTGTTAGGAGTAACAATTTTGATCGACTAGATTTACCTAGTTATAGGATTTTAAGAACACTCCTTGAGTGTGCACTAGGGTAAGAGATTTACATAAAATATTGTTACATCTACTCTGTTAAGAGATTTTGGCTTTCTCTGTTACAATGATTATAAAATAATAGATTGTATCGATAAATTGACAACTCAATCTTGTCTGATATAGATATATGAATACTCAATATATATCACCTTTTCATGTGTAGATCTCAACTCTAATCTTCTTGGTAGCCTTGTCTGATTCTGCTCAATCTAAATGTCTTTGTATTCTAGTCTTCTTTGTCTGAAAATTGATGTCTTGAAGATGGTTAATTCTTCAAGAACTTCTTCACTTCATACATTCACAAAATGATATGAATTACATTTATATAGCATACTTCTTATGCCACTTAACAAAATTAGGTTATAATATCTTAGAGAAAAGCCTAAGATCTACGGTGTACAAAATTAACCTAGATCTAGAAATTACATAGAGATTATCATTACATTTAATTATTGTATCAAAAATAAATGATCCTCGATCTTGGTAAAAAAATTTGTGATTTTGTTGTAACTGTCTACATAGATAAATGAACCATTATTGATTACTATGTCATTTTATGTATTACTTGGTAAAAACTATAAATACTACTTGGTGATTACACTTGTGCTTAGTGTCTAGTCTTCTCGGTGTTTACTAACACTTGGTATTGGTGTACACTAATGTTTGATAAAACTTCTCTATTTCTTAGTTAGAACTAGAGACTTTGGCTCTCGGTACTTCCTTGAGATAACTCGATGTATAGACTTGTTTAGTTAACTGACTAGCTTGAGTAGCTTGAATTACTTTCTTTTACCAACTGGATTGCATAGGTAACCAATTGGTTATCTTTGATACTAGTGATAATCTTTTAAGCTCAAATAGAGATAACAATTTCCCCCTTTGGCATTAGGATCAAAACTTGAATGTATATAGACCTTATGTCTCAAAATTTATTCTATCTCTGCCATATATACATAGATACATTTATCTTATCAAAATTTTCTATTTACTCACAAGTTCTCCCCCTTGGTGCACGCTCTTGATAGTGTGTAGTATACTTAGCATTTATTTACATATTTGGCATATACATTGTTTTCCCCTTTTTTGATATTAATGCCAAATAAAAGAATGTATACTTAAAACTTATCAAAAATGTCCTTGTGGGTTTTCTTCAATGACTCCAAGAGGTTTTCCCATTCCTCTTTCAAGTTAGTGAGAGAAATGTGCTCAAGACCGACTTGTGCATGCATGTCAAAAATGTTGTCCAACACAGAAATTTATGGTGTTGCAACAAGAGTTTGTGCCTTGACAATGTGCTTCTCTAAAAATTTTAAGTAGGGAAGCAACTCGGTTTTTAGCTCAGTGACTTGGTCACTTATTCTTTCTTCTTGCTTCCTGAGGTCTGCTCTTAATCACCTGAGTTCTTAAACTTTCAAGATATTCTTGGAAAATGCTTGTGGCTCGGTTAAGGTTGCCTTTGCATTGGCTTGGATTTCTTTATCCAGATGTTTTATCTTTTCACTGACCTCGGTAGTGAAAGTTTCCACAGTGCATAAATTTATCAAAATTTGACTAATTAACTGAGTAATAGACTAAATGTTAGTTATTACCTTAGATAACTTTACCTTATTCACTGCCACTTCTTGGCTGATTTTCTCTGCAAGTTTTTTTTGGATCTTGGATTCTTCCCTTTCTTCTATTCTCTTTTCAGCTTTAGTATTTGGGGCATTTATTTCTTCTGCAAGTGTGGCAAGTTGGTCCATAATGGGAATATCCTCTTTAATGTGTACCACTGGTATGACCTATTGTAAGATATCTCTTACATTCTCAAGAATTTCCTTTCTCTTGCTTTCTAATCTCATCTTTTCCTATGTTTTCTTCATTGTACACAGCTCCCCATATTTTTTCAATTCCTCAGGGCTTAACGTCCTTGGGTCACACTCTGGTATAAAAATGATCTCATCTATTGTGACCGGCCCTTTTCCTTTCTTCTTCTTCTTTTTCTTCTCCTCAGGTTCTTGAGGTGAGCTCTTTATAAATGATACAATAGCCTTTACCTCAATACTTTATGTAACCTACCCGGTTGACATTGTATCTTCCTTCTTTTTCTCTTCAGTAACCTTTGTATTGGTTGACAGAGATGGAGCTTCTAATGTAGCATATGGTGGGGTAGCCTTAGTTACTTTAGGGTCATCTTGGCCCTTTGTTTCTATCTTGGTTACCTCTTTTTCTTCAAGCTTATTTGTTTCAGTTGGTGTCTCTGCTCCTTGTTCCCCTGACGTATCCTTTGGTTTCTTGGGATTTGAGCCTTCAGGTTTTTCCTTTGACAATATTTCTACTGCTTCCACAAGTATAGGAAGTTCACCCAGCAATGGTGTGATTGTAGGCTCGGTAATAGTTGTATGCACCCTAAAATGGTCGCCTAGACTTTGGGCCCCCATTCTTCAATTTATCAATTTTTTGAATCAATGCCTTGCAATATTTTTAATTCAAATCAATTTCCTTGATCAAATCGTAACTAATTTTAATATTTTAATATTTCCTAAGGTTTGATCATTTTATCCTAAGCCTCATTTAATTAAAATAAAACTTCCCTTTTAATTAAATAAAATCATTTTATTTGAAAAAAATTCCTCTTTTAATAAAATCCCCACTTAAAATATCTCTTTATGTTGAAAAATGAAATAAAATAAATAAAAAATCCCTTTTTCTCTCCACTTTAATTGCACATACTTTTAAGTGGTGGGCCTTTTTCATATTTTGGTCTCTTAAAAAATCTTGAGCACATGGATCAACCAAGATTTAATCTCCACCATTGCTCATTTCTTTTTGCCTCTTAATCTTGACTGTCTACTACCCTTTAAAAGGAGGCCTCTCCTCATTTAAGGGATCTAGATTTTTGTATTGTTATCCTACAGGTTTGGAGAGCAACTTTGGAGAAGATTCTTGAGCACTTGAGCTTGGACATTGCAACTTCTCTTTTCTTGTCTTCTTCTCTCATGCTTTCATGGCAATCCATTTAGATTAATCTTGCATTTCCATATTAGATTAGATTCATATTTCCTTTCATAGAATAATCTTGCATAAGCATTTCCTTTCATAGATTATTTTTCTTTCATGCATTGTTATCATTTAGAATAGCTTCCATTTTTATTTGCATGCATACTTGATGATCATGGAGACTAGCATTCTTTCTTTTCCTTTTTGAATCTCTCATTTTATGGTGTACTTGCATGGGCACAAACTAGGTCAAATCTGAGGGCCACCATTACAAACCCTTGCACTCCATGAATAGAGAGCTAGGAGTCACCATTTGAGACCTCATCCTTGAGAAATCTTGGATTCAATGACTCATAGAAGTGTGACAACATTTTAGCACACATTTTTGGCACCCACCGTGGGGAAGAAAATTCCATTTTTTGCCTCATATTATTTTTTAAAATTTTTTTTTATGATTTTCGTGCCCTGTCCATACTTCCGTACATCTCTGATACAAATTCTGGTGTGAGACTCTATGTTTTCACGCACGGTTCTTTGTTTTCTCGCGCAAACATTCTATGTTTTCACGCATGATTCTATGTTTTCTTACACAAACTTTCTATATTTTTGCACACGGTTATATATTTTCTCACATGAACTTTCTATATTTTTGCATGCAGTTCTATATTATCTTGCATGATATTCTGATGATAGAGATCTAAATTTCTAGATTTTCTAATTTTGCTTGTTGTTTTCTAACATTAATGCTTATTGTGGTTTATTTCTCTGATTCAGATTGTTAAGGCAACATAGCATTGGATTGCAAATCTTTGGACCTAAGGTGATTTTCTACAATCTCTATAACATTTAGATTTTGGGCATAAAATGAATGTCTCATGTGTCTAGATTGAGTGTTTATTGCTTTCATAGATCACACTTCAATTTTGGGCTCTAAAAAAGAACATAGATTCACTTTCTTGCATATGTGTTTCACATAGTAATTAGGCCCTATGAATACTATTTGTGGCATTCTTGAGAGAGTGGGTTTCTTGTGAAGCTCTTCTTGATGATAGAACCCATTTTAGGTAGGGAGGATATTGTTACTATCTCATGGTCTTACTTGGTTTAGTCTTCAACATTGATTGGTACGTTCTCTCTTGGTCCCACTTAGAGAGCTCGATAGATATTTTTGTTGACATCATGAACCTTGGTGAGGTGGTTTCAATCTTAGCGGATCCTTGAATCTTGCCTAGAGGATTATGGTCTACTCCCTTTTTGGGTAGTACTAGAAACTCAGATCCTTGAATCTAAACCAAGTCCCCATGTAGTCCTTTTTATGAGTCACCTTGTTAGAGAGGGTTAACCATAGTGGACATCCCCTTTATTAGGTCAACCATGTGGATAGAACCTCAAGTGGTAATAGCCATTTTCACCATGGTAGTAATAACCGCTATACAAAATGTCCTTGTGGAAGAAATCTCCATGGGTGTAGTTTCTTGTTGCGCTATCAAATCTCCTTAGCATCTCTGATTGATTAAATTCTCAGAATGTGTCAAGACCTCAGTGTGCCTAGATTGGAGTTCACCCTCTTGAGATTGTGAAAGTTGCAGAGTCAAACCATTACTAAGAACCATAGTGCAACTAAATTTTTATTTACTAGGACTATGCGCGTGGTTGGAAAACATTTGAAGAACATACACAAGTAGAATCTTAAGGAGTAGCATAATAAGTCACTATTCTTGTTCATGTGCAAGGCTTCTTTGCCCCTTTCTCATTGTTTGAAGACATTATTTTCTTGAAATCCTTGATTGCTATCTTGCGTGCTTAATTGATGCTGAAAATCTATTGATGCACTTACATAATATTTTAAAACGAACAAAAAAACTAAGTTCTTGAGTTTACAAAGTTGCTATGAAGTGGCCTGATCCTATTTTGTCACCTGGCTTTGCACATTCTCACACAAGCCTGGCATTTTCTTACGAGAGATTTCATTTCCTTGTGTGATCCTTGGTGTTTCCTCGTGCTGGACTACATTTTTCTCCTTAGTTTGGATCTCTATTGGATCCAGTGTATCATCTAAAATACTTATTTCCTCATTGGCAAGTGTAGTATCAATCACCTTGGTAATTGATGCATCTATCTCTTTGGTCTTCTTTTCTAAATCATCATCATCAATGTGGATGCCTTTTCCTTTTGATCTCTATCTCTTCTTAGACAAGTTTAGAAATGTTGTTTTCTTAGCTTGCTCTCAGGCTGTAACAATGGATGTCCAAATAAGTTGGCTAGACTCATCAATATCTGCTAGATTTTCATCTAATACCTACATAGCTTGGCCTTTTACTCTAAATCTCCTAGAGTAAGTAGTCATATAATCCTCAATCTCATCAAGTTACAAATTTGGAACTACCAGATCTAGGGCTTGTTCCCTCATTTTCTTTTCGGTGTCCAAGGCATAGGACCATTTCTGATTTATTCTCTCTTTTAATGCCTTAGGTAGTTGCTTGAAAAATTCCAATGGAACTCATTTGAAGTGTATCATCATCTAGATGAATGCCTCCTCTATTTTATTCTGATCCTAGGTAGACATGTTGTCAAACCAGCTAAGTTCTAGATCTGTGAGTTCTCCACTTTTAATTATATCTTCAGCAACCTCATTTATTGTCCTATTTTTGTTGCTGACAACCTTGAATTGATTTGTATCATTCTCTTCATCTTCAAGGACTTCTTTTCCTCTTATCAATCTTCTCCTCTTCCTTGGTGCCTCAGTTACAACCTTGGTTCTTATTTTTTTATATGTCCTTATCAGTGAAGCAACTTTTGGTTTTGTCACCTTCACAACTCCCTTCTTTAGAGGTGGTGAAGATGCAGTGGCTAATATTGTTTGAGCTCTTCACTGTACTACCATCTACTTCTTCTTTGGATTTGGAGAGGGGGAAATCAGTGTTAAATTTTTTTCTTTATCAGACTTGATTTCTTCATTGTCATGAGGCTTGTCAGTTAGCAGTAACTAACCATCGATTGCAAGTCCAACCGGTGACTCATCAAATTCATCTCCAAATTTTTCAACTAATGTTTTCATCATCTTCCTTGACTTTTTAGTTGTAATACCCCAAAAATGGGCTATAGTTTCATTAAACTCTTACATCTACAATTTGAATGAAATCGACATCAAAGTCCTAACCTAAGGCACATCTACACATCATCGAATCCTAATTTATTTTATCCTAAATTTTACATCGGGGAATATTCCTAGTAATATTCCTATGTTGGAAAAATGGTTAGTGCTCCCCTCGGGATTTGTGACATGGTTTAACAGCCTCTTGTGTCTTCTATAATTCTACTGGCTGTATCGGGCATTAACATGTTGATCTTTTGGTGCAATGGCAACTACTACTTGTAACAAGTGGTATCAGAGCTTGGTCACAGGTTCGAATCCCCTTGGGTAACGCTGAGGGGGAGATTGTTGGAAAAATGGTCACGCTCCCCTTAGGATTCGTGACATGGTTTAACAGCCTCCTGTGTCTTTTATAAGTCTAGTGGTTGTATCAGGCATTAACAAGTTAATCTTTTGGTACAACAGCAATTACTACTTGTAACATCCTATTTATCATAATTATCCTTAATTTAATTATTATTTGGCGATAAATCTTATTTATCCTAAAGTTTGATTAATTGAATATTCTGAATATTTAATTAATTAGATTTAATACTGCCACTTAATTATTTAATTAAATTAAATTAAATTATTCGTAAATTGTATTGTTTTATTTTGACAATAAATCTAAAATCTCATGACTAATTGATTAAATTCTTATTTAATTAATTAAAGTCAATTATCAATTTTTAATAATATAGTTTTTGAATAAAAGTTTGATTTAATAATTGATTAACCCATAAATCAATTGTTTTAATTTTAAAATCAGTTAAGTTGAGAATAAATCACTTTATTTTTAATTAATTTATAATTAAATCATGCACAATCAGAAAAGCAGTCAACTTTAAAATAACTTTAAATCAACTTTTAATTTCAATTTGTTAACTTTCTAAACTCAACATCTGATGATGAGTTGAAAAAGATAACTAAAATCTATTTTGAGATAAAAACTACTTTTGCATGATTTTATGAGTTTATTTATTCTTAATTTCTTGTTAACTCAAAAATCAACCTGAGTTTATCAAGAGTGATTTTTTATTTTTTTTTCTTATGCATCCTCAAGCCCTGGATTTCTATAAAAACAAGGCTCAACGCTTCATAAAATATCTCTCAAGCTTTCAATCAATTGATATCCCTCAAGCTTTCAATCAATATCTCTCAAACTTGCACAATTACTCTAGTGAAATTACATATGAAGAATCAAGCTTTTGCGACAGAGAATTTTGTGAGATCAATTCATAGTTTTTGCATAGATTTTCATATCAATCCATATCATTCTTAGATTAATTTGCATATCATTTCAATTCATTCTAAATTAGTTTCATATCAAGTTTTTCATCCTAATTGCATACAAAATACAAAAAAATAGATTAATCTACATTCATATAGTTTTTCATTCTTTAGCATTAAATCCTTCATTTAGGTGTTGCATTGTCATTGATCTCGATTTAAATCTAAGAACATCATACTCGCACCTACTAGAAGGTAGTAAATCACCTGGTTAGCTTAATTTCATTTATCTGTAGATTTATTTGATTTGCTAACCTCTAATGTTTTACTGAAGTGTTGTGTCTACAACTAGGTACAAAATTCACACAAACATTTATGGCACCCATCGTGGGGCAACCCACCTTTACATGCTGATTTTGGTTTTTTTTTTGGAGCTAACTCCCTTGTGCAGATTTACTTGGAGACTAAAACCCTAAATTTTCAAAGATTTAATTTTATCTCCCAAATGGCTTGGAGTTTTGGTTTGAAATTTTTTTAAAAAGTTGCAAGCATATTAGGGAAGCTTTGATAAAAAATTAAAAATTTTCCAAGATGTTTTGAATTTTTTATAATTTTTTCTTTATTTTTCATAAAAAATTAATTTTTGGTGCAAATCAGAATATTGTTTAGAAATTTTTACATTTTTGAAAATCTATTTAAATTCTATAGGGGGTCCATTATTTGTATTTTAAATTTAGATGCAATATAATATATAAAATAGTTGATTTACAAAAATTGCTCTGTTTTGGTAAAATGCGTCTCTAGGGCACAAATGAAGAAAGTTTTCTAAAATTTTTACATTTTTGGAAAACTCTCTATTTTTTATTTCTAATTTTATGGCTGAAATCATATCAAAAAAATTAGATCTTGTTGACTAGGTTAAATGCAAAAAAAAATTGTGATGGGTATGCACTTATTTTTCATATGATTCAATGCATGATATGAGTTGTCATTTGGATTATTTACTGGTTATTATTGCTCCTAACAATTGGTTTTCCGATCTAACCCTAGGGTCTGCACAAGTTGAATATACATTGCATATCTTATTTTCTTGTTTGCTTGTTGGCTTGTTGGAGAGTTTGTGGCTTGCTTACATGGAAAAGCTCAATAAAAATTGCTAAAAATTAGGTAAAAATCTACTATGCACATTGCAAGGAATTTAGGTATTCTACTATGATCTGATAACACTTCAATTTGGATATTAAAATGAACATCTCACGTGTCAAGCTTGTGTGACTTTTTCTTCTTTCATATCACAGACTTCATTTTGGGCTATAAAACGAACATAGATTTGCTTTTTGCATATCTGTTACACATAGTAAATAGGCCCTATGAACACTATTTGTGGATGATCTTGAGAGAGTGGGCTTCTTTCACTTGTTCATGCATGTGAATCTCTTCACGATGACAGATCCCCTTGTAGGTAGGGAGGTTACTGAGATTGTCTTACGTTCTACTAGATTTGTGCGTCTTCAACTTTCAATTGATACATTATCTCTCCAGAGAGGTTGATAGATCATAAGCGGTTGACATCATAGATCTTTGCGAGACAATTTTGGTCTTAGCATGTTGGATTAATCTATCTTCTTTATCTTGGTGAAGTGAAGAGGCTAGGGGATTATGCTCTACTTCCTTTTTGGATAGTACCAGAAACCCAAATCCTTGAATCTGATCTAGTCCCCCTGTGGTATTTTTTGTGAGTCACCTTTAGAGAAGGTTAACCATAGTGGACATTCCCTTAATTGGGTCAACCATGTGGATGGAACCTTGAGTGTTAATAGACATTTTCACCCTAGTAGCAGTAGCTGCTATATAAATGTCCTTGTGGAGGAAATCTTCACAGGTGTGGTCTCTTGTTGGGCTGTCAGATCTCCCTAGCAGCTCCTAATTGATTAAATTCTCAGACTATGTCAAAACCCTAGTGCACCTAGATTGGAGTTCACTCTCTTGAGATCACAAAAGTTGTAGAGTCATACCATTACTACAAACCCTAGTGAGGCCAAATTTTTCATTTTCTAGGAATATGTGCATTATTGAAAAACTTTTTGGAACATACACAAGTAGTATTTCTAGGGATTAGCATAATAAGTAACTATTGCTTGTTCATGCGCAAGGTTGTTTTTGCCCTTGTTCATTATTTTTAGATGATTTCTTGCTCCCCTTGCTTTCTATTCTATGTGCTTGATATCTACTTGGTTACTTGAGACAAACTTTTACACAGATCTTCAAAAACTGGACAGAAAAATTTGGAAACAAACTGATACTAAAAAAGTGAAAAATTGCAAATCTAAAGCAAAAATCCTTTCTGGTGTCAAAATTCATCCTAAAAATTCAAAACTCATATCAAATCCAAAGTAAAAGTTGTCAAAGATTGGTCAAATTTGTTAGAAATCTAATTTTTACAACCTATTCCCAAATTCAAATCAAAATAGCAAACTGATTCTTGTCATTTCTAGTCATCCTTGGTCAATTTGGGTAAAATCTCAGGTGCTATGACATGTTGCTCAACATCCAAATGAACTTAAATGGTATCAAGTTGCACAAAATGACTCTTGGTCTTCTTTCTTCCACATCTCTCATGTCTTCCTAGTCTCCCATTTCCATCATTTCTCCTATTCCTTCATGCTTCTTCCTCTTCTTCCTAAAACTCTTCATGTCTTCTTGATTCTTTTCCTCTTATTATCTAGTCTTCTTTCTTCTATTCATGTCTTCTATCACTTCCATGCTTGATTTATCCTCTTCTAGAACCATGAATTTCTACTATCTCATTATGGAACCTCTCTTGAAAATGGATGATCTTGAACTCATTTCTCAATTCGAAGAGTATTATTCCAAAAAAACCATGAGTGATAAATTTATGATAAAAATAAAGGAAAAATTGATTGAATTAGACACCTTTTCTAGGATCATACACATGATCCTATCACGACCTCCTTCTTCCAAATTTATTTCATCTTCTAAGTCTTTTCATTCTTCCTCATCTTCCAAGTCTTCTTCCTCCACCGAGTCTTCACCTTCCTCTTCTCCATGATCTCATTCCTCTTCTACTTCTCCCAAGATTCTTACTCCTCATCTCAATACATACCATGTTGAGAAATGTGACAATCCTTATGATACATCTTCCATGAAGAGTGGCATACCCATCTTTGATGACTATGATGACAGACAATGTAGTGATACCTATGACACCTCTATTCCTAAGAGTCCTCCTAGTCGTGTGCTCGTGCTTACTGGAAATGGGTCACCACATTTGATAGATCATGATGGTGATCCATATGATTCTTATTTTGAAAGAGACTTTGATGATTTTTGTAAACAATACCTAGATGATACATCTACTTCTATTGAAGAAGAGAAAGTGTTCCACATTGATTATAAATGTCAATACTATAAGGATCTCTCCTCTAAGAACTCTCATGCTGAAAATAAAGATTACACTCTCAAGAAAGATCATGTTAATGATGGCCCTTTGTTTGTGATGATTCCCTTCCATCCTCTACTTCCTCAAATACCCATACATTTCCTAAAGCTTCCAAGCCTATCAAATCTTTCACAAGTCCTTCATCCACCAAAGGTTCTAATACTTTTCATGCGGTTTCCTATAGTTATCCTCAAGGGTTGCCTTTTAAAGAAACTCAAGCTAACCTTCACTTGGCTGAAAATACTTTCAATAATGCTAAACCTAAAGAGCCTAAGCCTTTATATGCTATAATTCCTACTTTAGCTAGTCCTCCACCATCTCTTCCAAGGTCTTCCATACAGTCCTAACATACTTCCTTGTCCTTAGAAGTGGCTCCATGTCAAGAGGACTCAAAAAATGATAAAGAAAAGAACATAAAGAAAGATCAAGATCAAGAAACCTCCATGTCATCCAATCATTTTCATGATGTCTCTTATCTATTCCATGGTTCTTTTGATCTCATACACCCTTTCTCATTCATCCTACCATGTCTTAATTCTTCTCCTAAGCAAGATCAAGCTACCACTTACACCATTGAGCTTATTGACAATCAAATAACTTTAGTACACTTGCGCTTTCCAAAGATGATACTTTCATTAAGGTTATTAAAACTAATGTTGTTACTTCCAATGTTAAGCCTATTGAAAATCAAGAAAAAAATTGTATGCTTGTGCTATCCAAAGCTCCTTGTCAAGATCAAAGTCTTCCATCTTCTTGTTCTATCACTCCATGTTCGCTTCCACTTTCTACTCTTACTATGTCTTTTCAAGCTTTGAATAGTCCTATCAAAGAAGTTGCTCCTATTCCAAATGTTCATGATACTATTGCAAATTCTAATGCTCACTCTAAAGATGTTGATGTCCTTGGTTGTGATATAGATGTTGATGAGCTTATTGATTATCCTTTTGTATCTTCCACGCCCATCCTTGGACCTCCTCCACCAACACTAAGGGCTTCACATCTTCTTTCCATCTTGGGCCCTTATGTCCCTTCACTTTCCCCTCCTAACTCTCCTAATTTGAGCATATCATTTTGAATCCTTGGAATATCATGGTTTATCCTTTAAAGGAGCATTATCTAAAAAGCTTGTCTTCTTCCAAAAAAAAAAGAAAAAAAATTAAAAATGTGCCTTGGTGGAAACCTGGAAATAGGTACCTTGGAAGCAAAAGTAAAGAGAAATAAATTCATCCTATGGTGAAAACCACTCCTTTGTGGTGCCTTGGATAAGTACCGTGATGAAAACCTGACAATCAGGCATCATGCGTAGTTCTTCTACATATTTCATCCATTCCATCTTCTCTCTTTGATCTTGACAATGTTGATCTATACACAAACATTTAGCTATCTTGTGAGCTATCTTACAATGATCTTTCTTTCATTCCCTTCCTATTTAGCCTTCATATTTATTTTCCTCCATTCATTCTATCCTTTCGCTATCCTTTTCCCATTTGGTCTTGATCTAATAAAAAAAAGAGTAGAACATGATGCTTTAAAACCTCTTGACATGTCTACTCCTTTGGACTACATCCTTTCCTTCTTTGGCATTATACTTTTGTGACTTATCCTATGTTGGCTTTTCTTTGCTTGTCCAAATGTGCTTTACATGACAATTTTTCCCTAGCTTGGGTACCCTTGAGGATTTCTTCCCTTCATTCTCCTTCATTCTATTATCTTCCATCTCTTCCACTAGCTTACTAATCCCTCTTATTCTCCACCTTGCTAGACATTGGGACTACACGATGTGATCTTTCTTGGGAGTTTCATGCCCATTCTATCCAAGGGCATCATTTGTACATACTGATTATTATTGCCTATTGAGGTTGAAATCCCATCACTAAGAATTAGAATGCATGGTCTAGTAATTGATGATGACTACAGAGTGTCTAGGTTGCAAGAACTTGAACTACTAGATGAGCACAGATAAGAAGCATATGATCATCTCAGAGCGTATCAAAAAATAATGTCTAGAGGTTACAACAAGAAAGTTAGACATAGATAATTTCAAGTTGGTGATCTACTCTTGAGAGATAATACTAAAAATCAATCACATGGAGAATGCAAGGGAAAGTTTGAACCCAACTGGCTGGATCCCTTTGTTATCACTGCTACTTTTGGCTCTGGTTCCTATCAACTCTCAATGACTGAAGGAGAACAACTCCAAGAACCAATCAACATTCTCCATCTGAAGAAATTCTACGCCTAAGACATTCAGTCTTTGCAAAATATCCTGAAAAAATCTTAAAAATATGAAAAAGTCTTGAAAAAATGAACATCTTGGTGAAAACCTAGCAATGGGTGCCTTGATGATTCACAAAAAAATAAAAAAAGATCAAAAGTACAAAAAAAAATTGAAAAAGAAAAAGTGCCTTGGTGAAAACCTAGAAAAAGGTGCATTGGTAGAAAAAATAGAATCTCTACCAAGATGGTGAAAACCCAGCAAATGGGCACCACTTGTTTAAAATGCTCCATCTATCAATGCAATCTTGGTCTTTCCCAACTTTCAGTCTTGCTATAGTTTGTACATACCTCCCAGTTTGTTCCTGCATTCCTATTTTCAATAAGTCAGTTTGTGCAACAGTCGGCTCAAGAGTTTGTATCCTATTAATGCCTAACACTTTGGGGAAATCAATGTCATATCCTACAATCCTTAGTACATCTTAGATGAGTCATATCTATTTAGAGTTATTTGAAGCTTCATTTGAGTTGGTTAGTCTATCTCATCTCCAAAAAGGATTTTACATCTACAACAACACAATCAAACATCAAACTGAAAACAATATGTGCTTCATGCTTTTATCTCCTTGTATGCTTACGGATTCACATTGAGATTTTTCCATATTGTGTCCCTTTGAGCTCTTCGATGATGTCCTTTACAAGATTTAGAGAATGATGATTGGGGGCATAATCTTTTCTTTGTCTTCTGCTTCTATATGGAAATCTAACAACTTTGGAAATTCTGGAGTGAAATGGTGTCTATCTGTAAGAGCCTCTATCTCGAATTGGATGGCCATGAGTACCTTGACCATTGATACCCAAAAAATTCAAAGAAGTTTGATCTAACTATTCTCTTTTTGAGTGAGTTATTTCTCCTACTATGAAACATGATCTTGCCTAAGGATGTGAATGATAAAAGGTCACTACAGGCAATTCACACTAGATTTAGAATGATCTCTTGACTGTTTGATGTGTTTGAATGCAAGGCATATTCAGGTCATCACAACATTTATGTTCTGATGCTTATACAAATTACTATATCAAAATGGACATGATATTCAGGTCATCCTAGCATTTGTGCCTTGGTTCTTATATCTAATCCGACATTCTGAAAATAAAATCAATATTCATATGTCCATGGTTGTCTAGCCAATGAGCATTGTATTGATTCTTGCACATACAAATCAATATTCATATGTCTATGGTTTCATAACTAGTGGGCATTATATTGATTTATCTAGTTACCTAAAATTTCAATGATGACAACAAATTCACACATGATCAGTGACTAGGTCCTCGGTCCTAGGTTTGCATTTCATTTTACACTTTGCATGATCTCACAAATTTCTTGAACACTTAACTGATTCTTCAAAAGAAAAAATGCTAAACATGACACAAGGACTGAGCATTGTATGAAGGTCTTTCTAAAGAAACAATAAGTAGAATTCTTTTTCGGGATCAATATTGAAATCTAAGATCATTTATATTATTCACTACTTGCATAATCGACCTTCAATCATTACAAAAATCTAGAATTCAATTCAACTGATTATCTTACATCAAACTATCAAAATTTCAACATGGTCAACTATGGTCAACTCATGGTTTAACCTACTCAAACTTGGTCTTCTGGACCTCCAAATGATGTAGAACATGTTCTTGAATGTGTACAACCACTTCTCAAATCAATTAACATGCTTCTAAACTACAACGCTGACTTTTCTTGTTAGATTTCAATTTTTATCCCGAAGGGGGCATGGTATTACATATCATTCAAGTCTGTAAATCTAAATCTGAAAATCAAATCTTTCCTCAGCGATCAAGACAACAACCACGTCTAGTTGGTGATTCATCTAAAGTCCTCATTTCTTGGGGAAAATATATTGATCCTTGGGGCATATCAAATTTATCAATATGGTATCCTAAATCTATCTTGTAAACTGTATCAACTTTTGTAACTATCGGTTCATTAGCATCATTTCCTTGTTTCTTCATAACTGATGGGTTTAGGATGTGATACCAATATGATTCATACAAGGACATTTAGGTCTGGAATCGATCACTCACTTCTTCACAATCATAAGGCTCAGAATTAGCCATTTTGACACTTTTGGTAATCATTGGTTCATTGTTGCTATAGTTAACATTATCTGTCGTCACTCAGGACCTAAATCTTAAATTTTGAATCTTTAAATCTTTTAATCAGGTTTTGTCTCAGAATCAGTTAATCTTTCAAATCTTTCAAATCATTTTCATACATATATCAGACACAGACTATTCTTTGAACTACTATGCTTTGCACAGTGATTCAATGAGGGGCAAAATGTAATACCCCAAAAATGGGCTATAGGTTCATTAACCTCTTACATCTACAATTTAAATGAAATCGACATCAAAGTCCTAACCTAAAGCACATCTGCACATCATCGAATCCTAATTGATTTTATCCTAAATCTACATCAGGGAATATTCCTAGTAATATTCCTATTTATCTTAATTATATTTAATTTAATTATAATTTGGCGATAAATCTTATTTATCCTAAAGTTTGATTAATTGAATATTCTGAATATTTAATTAATTAGATTTAATACTGCCACTTAATTATTTAATTAAATTTAATTAAATTATTCTTAAATTGTATTGTTTTATTTTGACAATAAATCTAAAATCTCATGACTAATTGATTAAATTCTTATTTAATTAATTAAAGTCAATTGTCAATTTTTAATAATATAGTTTTTGAATAAAAGTTTGATTTAATAATTGATTAACCCATAAATCAATTGTTTTAATTTTAAAATCAATTAAGTTGAGAATAAATCACTTTATTTTTAATTAATTTATAATTAAATCATGCACAATTAGAAAAGCAGTCAACTTTAAAACAACTTTAAATCAACTTTCAATTTTAATTTGTTAACTTTCTAAACTCAACATCTGACAATGAGTTGAAAAAGAGAACTAAACTCTATTTTGAGATAAAAACTACTTTTGCATGATTTTATGAGTTTATTTATTCTTAATTTCTTGTTAACTCAAAAATCAACCTGATTTTATTAAGAGTGATTTATGGTTTTTTTTCTTATGCATCTTCAAGCCCTGGATTTCTATAAAAACAAGGCTCAGCTCTTCATAAAATATCTCTCAAGCTTTCAATCAATTGATATCCCTCAAGCTTTCAATCAATATCTCTCAAACTTGCACAATTACTCTGGTGAAATTACATATGAAGAATCAAGCTTTTGCGACAGACAATTTTGTGAGATCAATTCATAGTTTTTGCATAGATTTTCATATCAATTCATATCATTGTTAGATTAATTTGAATATCATTTCAATTCATTCTAGATTAGTTTCATATCAAGTTTTTCATCCTAATTGCATACAAAATACAAAAAAATAGATTAATCTGCATTCATACAGTTTTTCATTCTTTAGCATTAAATCCTTCATTTAGGTGTTGCATTGTCACTGATCTCGATTTCAATATGAGAACATCATACTCACACCTATTAGAAGGTAGTAAATCACCTGGTTAGCTTAGTTTCATTTATCTACAAATTTCTTTGATTTTCTAACCTCTAATGTTTTACTGAAGTGTTGTGTCTACAGCTAGGAACAAAATTCACACACACATTAGTTATTTTACTGATGAAAAGACCTATCTTTATTCTTGTCTTAGCCTCTTCATAGGTTCCAAACCTTTCTACATTCTTTTCCTTCGATATAGCCAGCAAAGCCTTGATTGATTTTGAAGCAAAATTAATATCCATTTCATATCCCATGGGGGCTAGCTATTTTATTTTGGGCTCCATAGCCTTTATCAAGGTGTGATTGGTATCTACTAGAAAACATATGTCCATTTCATATTTCTCAACCAATGAGCTAGGAATTTTGCTCTAAAGATTCATCTTGATCTAGAATTGCTCAAAATAATCATCTACAACTTTATTCAAATTATCTCCCAGATCACTAATCATATCAAAAATTTGAACAATGATTGGTTTGTCGGTAGGCCAACCTATATTACCAACATCAGGGAAAAAAATTTAAATATAGAAAAGTATACACACAAGTAGTGATCTAAACTTACAAGTGTTCGACTTTGCCAACCTGATTATTTTCATGTTTTATTCTAACTGCCTCAGAAGTAGCTCAACAAGGTCCAATTGTACATTTTTCTTGACCATTTTGTATGCTATGTCTAGAGCACCATAGGGAATACTATTCAGTCGACTCGACTGATAGATCTTGTAGTTGATTACATGTGTTGCAAACTTAACTTTAGGGTCCTCAATTTTAGCAATTTTGAATGCTCAACCATCCCATGTATCATCAGTATTCTTCTCAATTTTGACCCTTGAGGAACTATGAAAAGCTTTGGCCTTGTCTAGTTTTGGGTAACCAGTAACCCTATGGATCATTTTCTTTGTCACTCTAACTGGTTCATCTAGCCAAAATATCCCCTCATGAAAGAGACTGAGTACAACCCTAATCCATTTAGTTTTAAAACTTTTTTGGGAAATTTAGGGCATGAGTGAGGCCAATCTTCTCAACCTATTTGTACTCTAGTTTTAGTTTCCCATCTTCACTACAGATCCTCTGATAAGATGAAAATATCTCAAAGTCTACTATTTCTCCTATCTTGCAGTGGATGTATGATCTAACATGTTTGACTACCAAAACCCTAGGTGGGATGCTTGAGAAAGCTCCCACAAAATCTATTTTTGATGCAAATTCCAGGTGTAATTTATAGTTGGGTTCATCACAGTTAGCCGAAACAATGAGGTTCACTTCCTCTTCTACAATCTTGGATTTGGTTGCAGTAGATGCCATTATAATTAATCTAGGTTTTTGGCAAGTGAGTTGAATGTTCTCAGTAGAAGTTACACTTACTCGAAATATATGAAGAATGTGCTTGGTTTGATCTACAACTACTTTGAATGCTTCAAAAAATTCTTAGCTCAAACTCACTTTGTGAAATTATCACTCTTCAAAATCACTTGGTGAAAAATAAACTAACTCTTCCATATATATATAACCTTTCTTGAATTCCCACTCAAAACTATTGTCAATAATGCTTGACCTACTTCTAGCTTGGTGACAATTGTCAACTCGGTGATTACCACAAAACATCAACAACTCAGTTAACACATGATTTTTCACTCGGTTGATACTGATACTTGGTTAACCTTGGATAACATTCACCGACGAGTAACTCTTTTCTCAGTCTTACATATACCGATTGTATGACTTTGTTAGCTCAAAAATTATACACCACAATGCATCTTTATTCATGAAAATTTGGTATGTGCTAATCTAATACAAAGGATAGATAGGGAAAGGGCCAAAGGCACAACCTAACCAGGTCCACCTTGTAGAACCACACACGGAAGCAACAATAACACAAGTGGGAGAGAGGAATGTAGTATACTTTTCATATATTAGCTTCAAATTAATTCATACATGCCAGGCTATAATGCCTTCCCGGTTTAGGCCAAATATTACAATCAAGTATAGAAGTCCTCCAAAATGTGAGGATCTACCAAAACAAACTCTAATCTTCTCTATTCTATCTCCTAACTGAATTGCCTAGAATACAACCAAACAACTACATTTATACAAGAGGATACCGAACTAAGTCAGCCTTCAAATCCATAATTAATGAAAGGAATGACTAGATCTAGGTTTGCATGCTTCCCAATGATGGATACCATCATTAAATCCATGACCAAAATTAACTATAAGAGTCAGCCTCAACAAGAACTCAAAATAAACAATTTGGTAAACAAGGATAACCAAGCACCAAACAAGCATAACCGAGTGCTAGAGAATTAACTGAGTGCTAGAGAGGTGACCAAACAACTCAGTCAACAAAGGAAATCAAGAAACACCAAATCAACTTGGTCAAAGAAGGAACCGAGAAACACAAACAAACTTCAAACATCTTTTTGGTGACATAGGATTGCCAAGGACCCAAGATGCTCTTGCATCAGACACTTGGGGTTATTTGAGAATGATTCTTCAAATCATGAAGTAGGTACAACCTAAGCTGAATCCAACTCAGATTGTAAAATCCATGAACTTTCTTCAATCGGTCTATTCTTTGATTTTACCAGATATTCCATATATTGTTTATCTCTTGTACTCTTGCAAATTCTTTTTTCCAAAATATGCTCAACTTCTTCTATCTATTTCTTAGGATAATCCATCGATACTGTCATGTCTTCATCAGGTTCATGGTACTAATAAAAATTAAAAATGTTGAAAATAGGTGATATATCCATGTCCTTAGGTAAATCAATCTCATACACATTTCCACTATCAAATTTCCTCAAAAATTTTCAAGGTCCAAAATTCTTCATTTTCAACTTCCCATATGTTCCAACAGGAAATCTACCTTTCTTCAAATGAACCATCACTTCATCACCAACATCAAAAGTCTTATGTCTTCTTGATCTATCAGCTCTATCTTTGTATTTATGATTACTTTTCTCCAAATTTTGTTTCACATCTTCATGCAATGTCTTTATGTATTTAGAAAACTTTACTCCTTCAACACTTCTCTTTCTTTCATCAGCAACATCTCTCAAATCTGATATACCTCTTAGTTGTATGCCATTTACAATCTCAAAAGGTGTTTTTCCAATACTCCTATTTACTAAATTATTGTATGCAAACTCTACTTCTTCCAACACAAAGTCCTAATTACTTGCTGTGTCTCCAACTAAACATCTCAAAAGATTACCCAAGCTTCACAACTTATGTTTGTCCATCAGTTTGTGGGTGAAATGTAGAACTATATTTCAACTCGGTGCCAAACTTTTTCCAAAGAGTCTTCCAAAAGTATCCAACAAATTTATTGTCTTGGTCAAAGATAATACTCCTTGGTAATCCATGCAATCTGATAATTTTTGTAAAGAAAAGATCTGCTATATGTATTGCATTTGATCTCTTTCTACAAGGTATAAAATGTGCCATTTTATAAAATCTATCAACAACAAAAAATATAGAATTATTACCTCTTACTATCTTCAGTAGGCCAAGAACAAAATCCATACTGATGTCAATCCAAGGTTTCTCAGGAATATAAATTAGTGTATACAATCCAATATTCTGACTTACTCCTTTTTCAACTTGACAAATCCCACAACTCTTTACAAATTTCTAAACATCCTTATACAACTGTAGCCAAAATTATTTCTCCTTAACCAAATTCAATGTCTTATCAACACCAATGTGTCCAGCCAAACCACTACTATGTTTTTCCTTTATCAAATTATTTCTCATTGATCCCCTCGGTATACACAACTGATTACCTTTAAACAACATACCTCCTTGCATAAAATATTCTTCCCATTTCGTACTTGGTTGAACTTTAATAGGTTCTTTGCACTTTCTCCATGACTCAGAAAAATTAGGATCAAATTCATAAGAATTTCTCATGTCATCAAAGCCTAAAACTTCAATTTTCATCTCAGTCAGCAAAGATCTTCTTCTACTCAATGCATTAGCAACTTGGTTAGTGACTCCATTCTTATGCTTTATCACAAATGTATAGCTCTGCAAATACTCAACCCATTTCATATGTCTTTGATTCAACTTATTCTAACTATCCAAATACTGTAAAGCTTTATGATCAGTGTACAATACAAATTCTCTTGGTATCAAATAATGTCTCCATTTCTTTAGTGCTTGAACAATAGCATAGAACTCTTGATCATACACATAATATTTGCTTTTTGCATCATTCAAATTTTTACTAAAGAAAGTAATAGGTTTACCTTCTTGACTCAACACAGCTCCTATTGCACTTCCACTTGCATCACATTCCACTTGAAATACCTTATTGAAATCAGGCAATGCTAAAATAGGCAATTCAGTAACCTTCTGCTTCAGAGTCTGAAAACATTTGTCAGCTCCATGTGTCCATTTGAATTATTTTTTATCTCCTCTCATAGTATCATTCATAGCATTAAAAATTGAACTGAAATTCCTAATGAACTTTCGGTAAAAACTTGCCAAACCATGAAATGATCTCACCTCACTAGCATTCTCAGGTGTAGGCCAATTCAAAATAGCTTCAACCTTTTCAGGATCCATTTTCAAACCATCAGATGAAATCAAAAATCCCAAATACATAATTTCCTCTTTCATGAATAAACACTTTTTTAGATTTATCAGCAACCTTTCTTCTTTCAACCTCTGAAATACTTGTTTAACATGCAACAAATGTTCTTCTTTGGTCTTACTAAATATTAGAATATCATCAAGATATAAAATCATAAACTTACCCAAGAATTTCTTCAAAACTTCATTCATCAATCTCATAAAAGTACTCAGTGTGTTAGTTAAACCAAAAGGCATAACCACCCACTAATACAAACCTTCTTTTATCTTGAAAGAAATCTTCCACTCATCACCTTCTCTAATTCTAATATGATGATACCCACTTTTCAAATCAATTTTGGTAAAATACTTTGCTCTAGTAAAATTATCTATTATATCATCCATTCTTGGTATAGGAAACCTATATTTCACTGTTATCTTGTTAATTTCTCTTGAATCAATGCACATTCACCATTCTCCATTCTTCTTTGATGCCAATATAGCAGGTACTACACAAGGACTTAAACTTTCTCTGATCAAACCTTTCTAAAAGAATTCTTGAATCTATCAGTTTAATTCCTAATTCTCAGTAGGTGTCAACTGATGAGGTGCCTTATTCAATAAACTAGCTCCAAGAATTAGATCCATGCAATGATCAATGCTTCTCTTTGGTGGAGAACCATTAGGTAAATTATCAATAATGATTTCACTATACTTAGTGAGTAACTTATCAATATCTTCAGGGATACTATATTCTATTTTTCTTACTCAGTTTGTTAGGATTCACAACAAAACATACGTCAGTCTTTTTCAAATATTTAACAAAATTTCTTCCTTCCATTAGGAAAAATTTCACAGATGTACAAACATTACTCACATGTTCTTCAATCAAAGGTAACAAAATTTATTTTCTTCCATCAGCCCAAATAGTATATTTATGAAATCTTCCATCATATATAGCATGTCTATTGTATTTCCAAGGTCTACCAAAAAAAATATGACAACAATCCATAGGCATGATATTACACAACACCTTATCATAGTACTTTCCAATTTTCAAATTCACATAACATTGTTCACTTACCAAGAGTGTATGCTCATCTTTGATCCATGAAATCTGATAGGGCTTCAGATGTTCCAACATTTTCAACTTCAACTTTGTGACCATTTCCTCAGATGCTAGATTCTCCAAGCTACCACTATCAATGATTACCTTCCAAACTTCATCAGAAACTTTACATCTGGTCTTGAACAAACTTTTCCTTACAAGATCTTCCTTATTACTTTCACTCCAAAGTGCTCTCCTTACCATCAAGTTCTTTTCCTTCTCAGGTTCATTTAGTGACTCTTCTTGTATCAAAGCATTTCTACTACTACAAACCTTCTTACTTTCATGTGTACACTCAAATGATCTATGCCCTTCTCCATAATTGTAACAAGTTGCTCAGAAACTACCTCTGTTGTAACCACCTCGGTAGTTACTGCCTCTACCTCTAGATGAACTTTCACCTTTCCACTTGGTCTTGCCTTTATCCATATTTGCCTTTTCTGGTTCAGATGTATTAGTTTCACCATAAGATCTACCTCTTCCTCTAGGGAATCTACCACCTCTACCTCTTTCTCTTTTCTCATGTCTCTTGTTCAATTTCTCCTCAACTTTCAATGCAAATTGATAAGCCTCTTCAATGTTCTCCAATTTAACCAAACTTATTTCTTCTTGGATGGAAACTCTCAATCCATTCAAGTACCTAGCAATTATTTCCACATCATCTTCATCATGTCTAGATATGATATCTAATCTATAGAATTCCTCAATATATTCCTTTACCGAGCTATCTTTCTACCTCAAACTTTGCATTCACCAAACTAGGTTAATCTAATAATCACAAGGTAAGAATTTTCCTTTCAATTTATTCACCATGTTATTCGATACCTTAATTTTGTCTTTTCCTTTCCTCTTTCTGTCCAACTGCTGATGTTCCCAGCACAAGGATGCATGGCTTTTCAACTTTGTGCTTGCAATTTTCACCTTCTTTTCCTCAGGAGGTACATTTTCATATTCAAAGTACTTCTCCATCTCGGTGATCCAGTCTATCAATTCATCAGAATCTAATTTTACACCATACTCAGGATGATTGAAATGTCATGTAGACTTTAGATTCATCAAAGCCTTCAACAATATTTCCTCACCTTGATCCATCACAAGTGTAGGTTCTACATCAGCTTGTTCTTCCTCAACTTCATCATCACTAACATCTTCAAGATGTCTTCCTCTTCGATGAGTTGTTTTGATAGCTTCTAATCTAGTAGTAAAATGTCTCAAAATGTTTGCCAATCTTGGATCTGCATCTCGCCTCCCATAGACCATCTTGACACCCTCTAAAATTGTAGGTTAGATCCAATCTTCTACCCCACAACAATTCAACTAGGGTTTAACAATAAGGAACCCTCAAGCCTAGATTCACAAACCTAGATCTAGATCTAACCTCGATCTGATACCACCTAATGCAAAGGATAGATAGGGAAGTGGCCAAAGACACACCCTAACAAGATCCACCTTGCAAAACCATAGGCGGAAGCAACAATAACACAAGTGGGAGAGAGGAATGTAGAATAATTTTCATATATTAGCTTCAAATTGATTCATACATGCTAGGCTATAAGGCCTTCTTAGTTTAGGCCAAATATTACAATCAAGTATAGAAGTCTTCCAACATGCAAGGATTTGCCAAAGAAAACTCTAATATTCTCTATTCTATCTCCTAACTGAACTGCCTAGACTATAACCAAATAACTACATTTATATAAGAGGCTACCAAACTGAGTTGGCCTTTAGATCCATAATTAATAGAAAGAATGACTAGATCTAGGTCCTCATGCTTCCCAATGATGGATACTAGCATTAAATTCATAACCAAAATTAACTGCAAGATTCAGCCTCAATAGGAACTCAAAATAAACAACTCGGTAAAAAAGGATAACTAAGCACCAGATAAGCATCACCGAGCACTAGAGAATTAACCAAGCACCAAAGAGGTGACTGACCAACTTGGTCAACAAAGGAAATCAAGAAACACCAAACCAACTTGGGCAAAGAAGGAATCAAGCAACACAAACAAACTTCAAACATCTTTTTGGTGACACGAGATTGCCAAGGACCTGAGATGCTCCTGCATCATCATCATATATAAGGAACAGTATGTAAGATAAGATCAATTTGGAATGTTAGTTCCATACATACCTATTTTACCTTAGGTGGAGGTACTAATATCACCTAATCCATTGGATGAGGTTTCACTGAAAACATTGCTTTGTTAGGATTGAGGAATACTAAGAGGGGGGGTGAATCAGTATTACAAAACTTTTCTTTCAACTTTAAACAATTATAGATAATTCAAAGTAATGCAGAAATGAAAAGAACATATAAGCATAACACATTACTCATGACACCATGATTTGTTCTCAAGGAAACCCTGATTAAAGGGAAAACCCCGGTGGGGATGGTACCCACAAATATGCACTAAAGTATAATGTCCCTGTTAAGAGATCTAGCCCCAATAGGAGTTGATTGTTACATAGTACATTTCCTTGCTAGAGGATTACAAAAACCCTGTTAGGGGCATACAAAACACCTGGTTAAAGGTGGTGAGCATGCATCTCTTACAATTAATACTGTCCAAAATAGTTCACAAGAGGGAACAATACAAGAACTTATCTTGCTTAGATAGTTCCATTTATAGCTCTTCCTCCTACTGATCTCCCATCTGACTTCTGCCCTCTTTTTCACAATCACAACATATCACACACTCTTTTTCCACAAGAGTAGTCTGTACTTATACAAAATTAGCCTTCCATTTGGCTCCCAAAAAGTCATACTTAACATAGAAAAACTTTTGTAAGTTACTATACTTTATTCACATGACTTCATGTGTTATCATATCCATCATGCTTTCCTTAATCATCATAACAATTCATATACCCTAATATACTATTTTACTATCTTCACATACCTTCCGAACACTATATCTCATACACTATCTATTCAAAACTCATGTGATCTTAACTAAAGCATTTACATATACTAAAATACCTCCAATTAACTTCTCAAGCCATAATACCATGTATGTCTCCATTGCTATCCAAAATTGTGGTATTGTACCCTATTTTCCTGATTCTGGACTTAGTCATTTTCATGACTGTGAATCTAGTGGCAATCTTCACAATATACGATCATACTTATCATAAGTGTTGCCATAAATGACAACCCTTAGAGTATTTCTAGTACTCCAAATCATCACTTGCCAATAATCTCTCCCTTTGGCATTGATGGAAACACTTAGAAAAATGACTAAGTGTCACAGAGTACTTCTCTCCTTTACCTTCTCTTTTTCTTCCTCTCCCTTTGACATCAATGGAAAAGCTTAATCTCAAAATTGCAAAACTGAAGCACAGGTGGTCTAGTGGTTTCTTACCAGATTTAAGACATCTTGGAAGGATGTTTTCAAGGTCTTAATCTCCTCAACCCATGAACTTATCAATAACTCACTAACATGGATTAATCCATTCAGTGCATATGATGTTATCTCTATTTCCTTAAGCTCTATGAGAGAGGATACTACCATAGAGCTTTTGACCTTTATCATCTCAGAGAGATGAGTCTCCAAATTTGAGAGCTTTAGAATTAGTGGGTTTCTTAATGACCCAAACTAGTCTGTAGCTCTCCCTTTCTCTATTTATAGTACACTTATTTTCTCCAGTAGCTTGGATGTTTCCTTGTCTATTTCTCCCATAGTTTGTGAAGATTATTCACAACTATCCATTATACTATCAAGACTTTCCCTATCCCTCACTATGGTCTCCTCAATATTCTTCAAGTGCCTACAGGGATTTATGCATTAGCTATATAGTTTCCTGCCTTGTGCTACATAACTCTTGGCTTTAAGAGTGGTAGCCTTTAGAATGCCTAAGTCCCATGAGATGGACTTATGAACTTCTCTCAACTTCTTCTCCAAGAAGTTCCTTTCAGCCTTCTCCTCTGCTACTTTTAGCAATGAGTCAAAGTGACTATCAAAGCTATCTAGGACTATACTGAGATTTTCAGTCTCATCCTTGCCTTTAAGGATAAGTGGAGAGGGTAGTAGCATGTTTACTATTTCTATTACCCTACCCATTGTCTTGGCTCTTTTGTCCCATTTCTAGGCTGATCTCTCCTTAGCTTTAGCAAATACCATGAATGATAGTCTCATCAGTTCATCTTCATCCATGTTGTCCACATCAAAGCTTATTAGTTTGGCAGAACTTGCCAACAATAGGGATGAATCAAGATTGATTCCAGTGGTCTCCTCTACCTTTGGTTTTTTTTCTTGATGTCCTTCTTGGTGTAACTCTTTATCTAGTATTTGTCCTGCTTGTTTTTCCTCTAATTTCCTCTCTTCTTCCTATCCCTGATCTTCAACTTCCATCACACTATCCATTTTTTCCATGAATGGATCATGTATGTCCTACGAAGTGTCAAGGCTAACAGGCACACCAGTGACAAAGAATTTTGGTTGCAAGTTATCTTGACCATTATTATCCATTGTTTGTGAGCTTTCTCCTAAACCTAAGAACATAGGTTTATTAGTATTAGGTGATGGATCCTTTTTAGGCATGTCCTGCATCAATACCTCATCCAATGCCTTCTGGGTATCTTCAATTACTTCATCATATCTTCTAGCCATTATTTTGACTAGTCTAGTCTTTGTTCTTAAAAGAGCTTTTAGTGCTTTTATGATTCTTTCCCTTTCTTGGATAGACACAATAGGCAACATGTCATCAATTGTTTTATTTCTTATGTTCTCATCCTCTAAACATGCTAACTATTTTTTGATTTCTAGTTTGTTTTATAGTTCTTTGGGAACACTAGCTTCAACTTCCAACAAATTCTTCTTGAAGACAAACAAATGCTCAATGATGGTGTCTTCAATGATCACTTGATCCTCAGGGCTATATCTTTCATAGTATCTTTTTACAGATGTCAATTTTCCATCTTTGATAACCCTCTTCTATATTGATTTCATATCAGGTTTCCACAAGGTTTGTGAATTTTTTTGAGTCACCTTCTCTTCCTCCTTTTCTGTTGACTTCTCTTCCTTCTTCTTCCTCTCTTCTTCTATTTCTTTCTTACTTGGACTTATCTATTTTCCTATCCTTGTAGATTTTCTAGGGACAACTTTAGGTATAACCTTTTGAGTCTCATCTTTTTGTGTATCAACAATAATAACTATAGGAATTGATGATAAGTCAGATGTGTTAGGTGCATCAATAGATGTGATAGAAGATGCCTCCATTTTGGCTCTTATATTTTTCAACTGTTCCCAAGTGATTCCCACCCTCCCAGTAATGTCTTCAACAATTTTGCTAACTTTCCTTTTTCTTGTTATCTTTTCTTGTTCTTCTCTTACTTTCTCCTACTTTTCTCTATAGGTGCCCCATCTTTCTTGAGTAGTGTCTTTTTTTGCTGCAAGGACATGCTCTACTTGCATTTTTAGAATTTCAGCATTTACCTCATATCCCATGGGATAGCACCACTTGGTTCTGGGTTCAACTACCTCAAAATAGACATAATCTATTTCAACCATGAAACATATGGTATCTTCATATTTCTCTAGTACCTCTTATCGTATCATGTACCTTTCCTTCATCTATCTTTGTAAGATTTTAATCATGCCAAACTGGTGCATGAGCACCTGAACAAGGCTCTCACCATTGAAATTTTGGTTGTGTGGTGTGTGTATGGTGCTCTTCAAGAGCCACTGTAATTAGAATAAAAGGTTTTTAGACCTTCTTTGGTACTTAGCATAGTTATTAGGGTTTATAAGTTCTTAAGAGTGAATAGGTACCTTGACAGGGACAAAGGAGTTAAGTACACAGTCAAGTCAAAGTTGATGTTCAAGGTTAGCATAAAGGAATTTGGAGTGGAAATATGGTGTTTGTGTCCTAGAGACATTCTTAGGAGAGCTAATGAGTTTTAGAAAGTCTCAATTAGTCTCATGGAAGAGTTAATTTGTACGCAACTCAAAAATTACAAAAGTTGCAAAGTGCAACTTTGCAACTTTTGAAAAGTTGCATTAACAACTTTTGTAAACTATCCTATAATGGTGGAGACCTTGTAGAAAGCATGGAGAACCCTAAAATATGATGATATTAAACCTAATGTGAAGATATATGAACCATAAAACCCTAAAATATGCTAGTATGGCCCGAAGAAGTACTAACAAAGATCTGATGTATCTGTTCTCTGCATGAAACCAGTAACAGTCAATGAAATGAAGGGATTTTTGTAACTTTTTTGTTCCATTTTCTTCATATATTGTAGTTGAGATTAATTATAGAAAGTTTACTTCAATAAGTTTTTAGGTTTTTTAGTTTATTGTTGGTGTGTTTTGTAAATATCTTGTTCAAGCCTATTTACTGTCCTGAACTAGGCAGTTTAACTTATGAAAGATGTAACTCACTATCCCACTGTAGTATCCATATGAACACTTGGGGATAGTGAGAGGGTTCATTGTAAAATATGTGTGTAGGAGGAGGACCTTTCAAAGGAAGGAGAAACATTTTTTAGGTCTTTCCCTAGGCGAGCATGGAGCAGTCCGGCTAGGGAGATTTGGAGTTACAGAGGTTAAGAAACTCTAGGCTATGGAGTTGACAAGCCAAGGTGTTATGGAGGAGTTAGGGGAGTAAGAAAATATTCTCTAAAAAGAAAAGAGGATTTTTTGGCAATAGCATATAGCCATAAACAAAAGCAAAGAGTTAACAGGCCTAAAAAAGGCTACAAAACCCTTAAAAACCCTCACTGTCTGCAGAGGTACTGTACGAACAAACCAAGACCCAAGACCTATAAAATACTTTAGGCCTTGGAAAATGATTAGAAGTCTCTTAAGGGAGAAAGTGGTGTTTAATGGAAGGAAATAGGGTTTTGGCCTGATTTCTCGGAAGAGGAGGGCTAATTGGAGCTCCCTCTAATAGCCCTAAATTGGAAAGGAACTACTAGATCGGTAAGGAACCAAAGGGTCTAGAGTGAACCTAAGCCCTAAATGAAAAATTTTAAGAGCCTTGGAAACAAATTCATTTCCCTAGACAAAATGTGCAAGACCTGGTGAAGAAAGACCTAAAATGAAGGCTAGGAACATTGAGAGTTCCTCATCAAAACATGCAAAGCAATTGACAACCAAGTGATAGATCATCATAATACATTGGAGAGGAGTTAAGGATCATGGGATATAGGTTAAAATAAGGTCCTATAGATCCATGTGGTGTACCTAGAAGGCACCTCAAGTCTCAAGCAAAGACAAGCAATAGGAACCAGTGATTGGTTCAACTAGCTCAGTCTACCTATCAAGTGGTATCAGAGCCTTAAAAGGTGTGGGAAAATTAATTGTAGAGCAAGGTGGATGCTTTCACCTACTAAATCTAGTGGATCAAGAAAGATGGTGACCAATGTGGAATTGGCCAAGAAAGTAGAAGAGCAAGAGGAGGATAACAGGTTATTGAGAGAGAGACTGGCACAATTGGAGTAGATGTTAAATGATGTCCAAGACATAGTAGACAGAGTTAAAGACAAGATGAAGCAAAAAGAAGAACAATAATATAAAGAGAAGGAGATTTATTTGGAGGAAGAAGCCCCAACACTAGACCCTGTTATCCCAGAAGAGCCTTTCTTAAAGGCATTAAAAGCAATAAATAGAAAATCTTTAGAAGGCATTCCCTTGTTCAGTGGTAAGATGGATGCAGATCTGATCATGGATTGGATTGATGGAATGGAGAAAAATTTTGAATGTGATGGTGTCTCTAATGCTGAAAAGGTCAAAACAACAAAGTCAAGGTTAAGAGGCTCTACTCTAACCTGGTGGAAATTTGTGCAAATAGAAAGAGAGAAAGAAGGGAAGAGTCCCATAGTTACTTGGAAAGGAATGGTGACTAAAATCAGGTAGGCTTATATTCTTGATGATTATGAGATACAGCTACATAGGAGAGGATAGAACCTTAGACAAAAAGAGATGGATGTACATTCTCATACTGAAGAATTCCAAAAACTATGCCTAAGGTCCAAGGTGGTGGAGGATGAAAGAATTAGGTTGGCAAGGTATTTGAATGGTCTTAAATGGTCCATCCAAGAAGAAATGAGCCTTGTCACTCCTAAAATAGTCCATCAATGTTATCAAACTAATTTGAAGGTGGAAGAGAAAGGGAAAAGGAAGTAGGACCAAACCTGAAAGAACAGAGGAAGGGGTAGAGATGGTAGAGGACATAGGGGAAGCTATGGGGGTAGAAGCAATGATAATAGACCTTAAGGTGAGTCCAAAGTAATTGAACAAAGTGGACAAACTAGTCAAAGAGGTGGTTCAATTAGAGGTAGAGGATTTGGAGGAAGAGGTAGATCACCAGGAGGAAGAGGACCATCTTATTTTTCTACTATGAAGTGCTACCACTATTAGCAATTGGGGCACCTTGCCTATAGGTGACCTGAAAAGGGCTCATCTTCACATGGTGACAAGAAGATAGATTATGTGCATGAAGATACTTCAAGTGTGAAGTCTCCTGATATTTAGCTAGATTCTGAGAGGTGAAAATTTGATGATAAAGAGGGTTCTAATTAGGTAACCAATCAAGGAGGAGCCTAAACAAAGAAGGTCACTCTTCAAGTTAAGATGCAAAATAATGGGAAAATTCTGCAAGGTTAGCATAGATTCAGGATCTACTGATAACATAATCTCTGAGGAGGTTATCACCAAACTCAAAATTCCCAAAGTACCTCATGGTACTCCTTATAAGGTTACGTGGCTGAATAAAGAGCAACATGTCTTGGTTAATGAGTAGGCATGGATTGAGTTCACTATAGGAGGATACAAGGACAAGTTGTTGTGTGATGTTTTACCAATGGATGCCTATCACCTTTTACTAGGTAGACCATGGTAGTTTGATAGAAAGGGTATGCACAATGGTGAACTAAAATCATATACCTTTGTGAAGGATGGTGTGAGCTACAAAATTCAGTTTTTACTTGAACAAGACTGCCAAGGAAGTGGACCTAATGTGCTGATGTTGAATGGGAAAGATTTGATGAAGACTCTTGAGAAAGAAGGAGTCGGTTATGCTATTGTAGTGAAACCCAAGGAAGACATAAAGACCAAGAAAGAGAGCATACCTTATGAAGTGCAACATATTTTGAAAGAGTTTAAAGACATTATATCAGATGGATCACCTGCCACCTTGCCACCTAAGAGAGCAATCAGCCACCAAATTGATTTGGTCCCAGGGGCATCATTACCAAACAAGGCACCCTAAAAGCTAACTCTTGAATAGAATAGGCAAGTTGAAAAGTAGGTACAAGAGTTGATGGATCAAGGGCTAATAAGGAAGGGCATCAGCCCATGTGCTGTCCCAACCATTTTGGCACCCAAGAAAGGAGGAACATGGAGGTTATGTATAGACTCCAGAGCCATCAACAAGATTACAATCCGGTATAGGTTTCCCATACCTAGGATTGAAGACTTAATGGATTGTCTAGGAGGGGCTAAGTATTATAAAAAGATAGACCTTAAAAATGGTTATCATCAGATAAGGATAAAAGAGGGAGATGAGTGGAAGACATATTTCAAAACCACTGAAGGACTCTATGAGTGGCTAGTCATGCCATTTGGCCTCTCTAATGCTCCAAGCACATTCATGAGGCTCATGAATGAGGTGTTGAAAGACTTCATAGGTAAGTTTGTGGTAGTCTATTTAGATGACATATTAATTTTTAGCATGAGTAAAGAAGAACATTTGAAACATCTCAAGATTGTGCTGTCTAAATTGAAAGAGGAACACCTAACCATCAATCTGGATAAGTGTGACTTTATGAAATAGGAACTAGTCTATTTAGGCTTTGTTTTTTCTCAAGGAGACCTAAAGAGGGATGACACTAAAGTTGCAGCAATATTGAGTTGGCCAACTCCCAAGAATGCCAGTGAAGTGAGGAGTTTCCATGGCCTAGCTCAGTACTATAGAAAGTTCATCAAGAACTTCAGTGGGATATGTGCTCCAATGATGGAAACCATCAAGGGTGGAATAAAAACTAAATTTGAGTGGACACTTGCAGAAGATAGGGGATTTGTGACATTAAAGAAAGAGGTAGCTACTAAGCCTATTTTAAGGTTGCCAACTTTTGATGAATCCTTTGTCATAGAATGTGATGCTAGTAATATAGCAATAGGAGGTGTTTTGAGTCAAAGCAATAGACTAGTGGCTTTCTTCAGTGAGAAGCTTAATGTAGAAAAGAAAAAGTATTCTTCTTATGATCTAGAACTCTATGCACTTGTACAATCCCTTAGGAAATGGAGGCATTATCTTTTGCCCAAAGAGTTTGTAGTGTTCACAGATAACCGGGCTTTGAGTTTTCTCAACTCCCAAGACAAGTTGAGTCATAGACATGTCAAGTGGGTGGAGTATTTATAGTCTTATACCTTCACCATCAAGCAAAAGAAGGGGTAGCTTAACAAGGTAGCAGATGCCTTGAGTAGAAGGTTGCTCACTGTTCAAGAAGTCCAAATGAAAAGCATAGGATAGGATAACTTCAAGGAGCTATACCAAATTGATGAAGACTTTGTAGTAGCATACAAGGTGTGCCAAGAACATTTGAATAACTTTCATGGTGAGTTTGTAGAGTATACATTGCAGAATGGACTCTTATTCAAAGGAGGGAAATTATGTGTGCCAAGAGGATCCATGAGGGAGAACCTCATTCAAGAAAAACACAATGGGAGTTTGAGTGGCCATTTTGGCCTCAACAAGACCTTGGAATTGGTCCAAAGATTCTACTATTGTCCCAAGATGCAAAAAGATGTTAGGACCTATGTTGAACAGTGCATAATCTGTCAAAGGGCAAAAGGAACCTCTACAAATGCAGGGCTTTACCAGCCTCTCCCAATACCAAGCAGACCATGGGAATTTATAAGTATGGATTTTGTGGTTGGTTTACCTAGGACAAAGAGTGGCTTTGATAGTATCTATGTTGTAGTGGATAGATTCAACAAAATGAGTCATTTTATTCCATGTAAAGTCACTCATGATGCAAGTCATATTGCCTATTTTTTTTTCAAAGAAGTTGTAAGAATTCATGGCTTGCCAAGTAGTATTGTCTCTAACAGGGATAGCAAATTCATGGGACACTTTGGAGGTCCTTATGGAAAAGACTTGGTACCAATCTAGCAATTCAGTTTAGCTTACCATCCTCAAATTGATGGTCAAACTAAGGTGGTCAATAGGACACTTGGAAATTTATTAAGATGCTTAACCAAAGAGTATGGTTTGACATGGGACTCTAGTCCTTCATCAGGCAGAGTTTTCTTATAATGATAGCATTAATAGGACTACTAGCAAGAGTCCTTTTGAGATTGTTTATGGGATACATCCTAGGGGTGTATGTGAACTAAGAAATTTGGAAAATCAGGTCCCTAATAGTGGTTATGCTGAAGACTTTAGTCAATCCATGAAGGAAGTACATGATCAAGTCAAATAGTCCCCTTATTGACAACACCAAGAAGATCAAAGCTAAAGTTGATCTCAGGAGAAGAGAGGTTCATTTTGGAGTAGGTGATTTAGTCATGGTTCATTTGAACAAGAAAGGATGGCAAAAGGGGTCCTTACAAAGCTGAAAATGAAGAAAGTTGGTCCATGTCCCATATTAGCTAAATATGGACAAAATGCATATAAAATTGGTCTACCAGATGATATAGCAATCTCCCCCATCTTCAACATTGCAGACCTAGTCAAATATAGAGGACCACTCATTGAATTAGATCAGAATGTGGAAGAAGGGCAACCAAGAAGTTCAAATAGTAGCTTTTCCTCCAACATCAAACCAAAAGCAGAGAAAGTATTAGACTCCCGGGTGCATACTAGGACCAGGAATGGAGTCTACAAAGAAAACCTAATCAAATGGCAAGGCAAACCATATTCAAAAGCCACCTGGATCCCTAAGAACCAGTTCCATCTCCAGGGCATTGATCTCTCCCTCCTGTCTCCAATCGGGACTTAGCTTTTTATGGTGGGAGTATGGTGCAGGGGTACCTAAACAGGGCTCTCACCATTGAAATTTTGGTTGTGTGGTGTATATGTGGTGCTCTTGAAGAGCCATTGTAATTAGAATAAAAGTCTATAGACCTTCTTTGGTACTTATCATAGTCAGTAGGGTTTATAAGTTCTTAAGAGTGAATAGGTACCTTGATAGGGTCAAAGAGTTAAGTACACAGTCAAGTCAAAGTTGATGTTCAGGGTTAGCATAAAGGAATTTAGAGTGGAAATATGGTGTTTTTGTCCTAGAGACATTCTTAGGAGAGATAATGAGCTTTAGAAAGTTTCAATTAGTCTCATGGAAGAGTTAATTTGCAAGCAACTCAAAATTACAAAAGTTGCAAAGTGCAACTTTGCAACTTTTGAAAAGTTGCATTGACAACTATTGTAAATTGTCCTATAATGGTGGAGACCTTGTCTAAAGCATGGAGAACCATAAAATATGATGCTATTCGACCTAATGTGAAGATATATGAACCATGAAACCCTAAAATATGCTAGTATGACCTAAAGAAGTACTGACAGAGATCTGATGTATCTATTCTGTGCATGAAACCAGTAACAGTCAATGAAATGAAGGGATTTTTGTAACTTTGTTGTTCCATTTTATTTTTATATTGTAGATGAGATTAATTAGAGCAAGTTTACTTCAATAAGGTTTTAGGTTTTTTATTTTATTGTTGGTGTGTTTTGTAAATATCTTGTTCAAGCTTGTTTACTGTCCTGAACCAGGTAGTTTAACTTGTGGAAGATGTAACTCACTATCCACCATAGTATCCATACGGCACTTGGGGATAGTGAGAGGGTTCATTTTATAATGTGTGTAGGAGGGGGGCCTTTCAAAGAAAGGAGAAACATTTTTCATCTCTTTCCCTAAGCGAGCATGGAGCAATTCGGCTAGGGAGATTTGGAGTTGCAGAGCTTGAGAAACTCTAGGCCTATGGAGTTGACAAGCCAAGGTGTTATGGAGGAGTTATGGGAGTAAGAAAAGAATCTCTAAAAGAAAAGAGGAGTTTGTGGCAATAGCATATAGCCATAAACAAAAGCAAAGAGTTACAGGCCTAGAAAAGGCTACAAAACCCTTAAAAACCCTCACTATCTGCAGAGGGTACTGTACGGACAAACTAGGACCCAAGACCTATAAAATCCTTTAGGCCTTGGAAAATGATTAGAAGTATGTTAAGGGAGCAAGTGGTGTTTAATGGAAGGAAATAGGGTTTTGGCCTGATTTCTCGGAAGAGGAGGGCTAATTGGGGCTCCCTCTAATAGCCCTAAATTGGAAAGGAACTACTAGATCGGTAAGGAACTAGAGGGTGTAGAGTGAACCTAAGCCCTAAATGAAAAATTTTAAGAGCCTTGGAAACAACTTCACAGCCCTAGACAAAATGTGCAAGACCTAGTGAAGAAAGACCTAAAATGAAGGCTAGGAACATTGAGAGTTCCTCATCAAAACATGCAAAGCAATTGACAGCCAAGTGATAGATCATCAAAAGACATTGGAGAGGAGTTAAGGGTCAGGGGATCTAGGTTAGAATTAGGTCCTATAGATCCATGTGGTGTACCTAGAAGGAACCTCAAGTCTCAAGAAAAGACAAGCAGGAGGAACCAGTGATTGGTTCAACTAGCTCACTCTTCCTATCACAAATAGTTCTCCATTGATCCAATCCTTTTTCTATCTTCTGTAGTATTTGAGATTTTTAGACTAGTAGGTTCATTGTCTTTCCATGCTCTGGGATGCATAGCAGGGAAATTCTAAATAATGTGAAGGTACATGTGGATTAGTAATGACCCAAACCTGAATGCCTTGGATTTGTCCTTCTTGATGACCTTGACATTTTCCAAAAACTATTGTGCTAGAATTTCACAAAGGTTGTACTACTTGTTTTCTTTAACCATTCTGTAAGCCATCATAACAACTCTAGCTAATACAAAATTGAGTCTGGAACTATGGAACAATTTGTAGGCCAATAAGACTTGCTACTAATCTGACATATTGAAGGTATATATCATTTACAGTCGTAGCCCTCTTGTCCGATTTGGAGTGCATGAGGGTTTCAACATCCTTTCTTAGATTTTTCTCACTAACAAGTAGGGCTCCTTCATTTTCAAGTCTTGTGATATCATGAATTATCTGAGCACATATCTTTACAAGTTGATCTCCTATCCATAGGAACTAATCATGAACACTACTCAGAATGATCTTGAACCATTCGACTTCCATGAATTCAGTGAGATGGGTTAACTTGAGTATTGGTAGCTCTTTCAAATGTTTGAATTCATCTATTAAAGACCCATTCACATCTATCATTCCATTCAACTCATAGAAGATTTTGACCTCCCCAATAATTTCATACTTGTAGTGTATGTATGCTCTAATATTCTCTACATGAAATACACCTATGGGGGTTTGGGAAAAATGGCCCTTCCAGATCATCCACATAGGATTTGTATGGATGCCTTTTGAACTTTATACCTAGGTTTGTCAACTGCATCATATATTACTGGTGCCCTCCATGACTAAAGAGATTAGGTCTAAATATCTTGAATACACACAAATCTGATGCTTGTCTTTACGCAAGCACAAAATCTTTCTTCTATATTACTGCTTCATCTTCACACTGCTACTCTCCTTAGGCACTGATCAAAAAGTGGTGGAGAAATGAAGTTTTTTCAAGTATTTTATCCATCATAAGTTGAGTGTGTACATCATAGGTAGCTCAACTTTGCATGTTGTCCAGTCAATGCAAGACTCACGAACATAGAAGATGAATCTTCAATTGTTGCGATCTCATCCACAGATTCACAAACATCTATACATATCATACATAAGCTCTCATGAGCTTATTCTGCACATACAGGGGCTGGATATTTTTTTGTTGTCTTCATCCACTGCTCCCCATGAGGCCATGAGGCCTTCTAGGTTGATGCCTCAAAGAATTCATCATGCGAAGATACAACATCACAAGCTATCTCTCCCTGAACCATGACCTTATTTAGAACTTTTACTTGCCATATCTTTTCATTTTCTGATTTCTTGTTTTCACTTATGTAATCATTTAAGCTCTTGCCACTATCACTAATATTTTTCCTTATGACTATAGGTGGTGGTGTTTCTGGTTCATTGAATCTTCTTGGTCCTCTTTTGTTGTTATCTCCATTATATCTACAAAACTTCACAAAGTGACTTGGATTATTGCATTTGTAATAGATGGGTGGTCCTCTTCCATCTTGATTGGTCTACAACTTATAGTACCTTGCTGTGTGTCCAAAGTTGTTGCACTTCTGACATAAAATTTTGGCTATAGTTTCTTCTCTGATATAGTCTTCCTTATACCTAGATTGATCAGGTTTTCTACAATCTTCCTTTTTGTTTCCATACTCATAGCAATTAAAATAGTAGCTATTAAAGGGTTTAGAGTTACCATTACTCCTATAGTCTCTTTTCATGTGACCAACTTTGTTGCACCCAAAACAACTACCTCTGAAGGGTCTGAATTATTCTCTATAATCTTCATTTGTAGGTCTTTCTTTTAGAATAGATTTTTCCTCATTCCTAGCTTCATTTGGTTCTTCTTAGTTCTTGAACTTCTAGCTTCATTTGGTCCACTTATGTTTCTTTTAGTTCTTTGATCATTGTTCTTGTCATTTCTTATCTATAACTCCTCAATAAGTAGTATGGCTTGAGTGAGTTCACCTTTGATGATCTGATTGTAATTATCCAATTCTTAATATTTGTCTTTGTAATGCTCAAGTTCAATCTTCATATTATCTATCTGAAGGTTGGCTTGTTTTAGTGACTCTTCAACTTTATTTCTTTCATTTTTCTCATTCTGAATCTCATTGATCATCAAGAGATTGATTTGTTCTTTTTCTTGCTCCAACATCTTTACTTTGTCTGATGTGTCATTGTTAGAGCTTTCCTTAATTTTATCCATAAGGTCTTGTCTCTGATCTTTTAGAGTTACAAGCTATTCTTTAAGTTTCCTCATGAAACCTTCTACTCTTCTCAATTTGAATTTTAGTTCACCATTTTTAGCTTTCATCTTATCCAGATATTCAAGTGTAGTTTCAAAGTTTCCTTAAAAGTCTTCTGAATCCATTTTGATCTCCCTTAAGCTGTTAAGCTTTCTCTCAAAGGGCCAATAGCTCTGATACCAATTGTTAGGATTGAGTAATACTGAGAGGGGGGGGTGAATCAGTATTAAAAAACTTTTCTTTCAACTTTAAACAATTATAAATAATCCAAAGTAATGTGGAAATTAAAAAAACATATAAGCATAACACATTACTCATGACACCATGATTTGTTCTACAGGAAACTCTGATTAAATGGAAAACCCTAGTGGGGATGGTACCCACAAATATGCACTAAAGTATAATATCCCTATTAAGAGATCTAGCCTTGTTAGGAGCTGATTGTTACATAGTACATTTCCTTGCTAGAGGATTACAAAAACCCTGTTAGGGGCATACAAAAAACCTAGTTAAAGGTGGTGAGCATATTTCTCTTACAATCAATACTATCCAAATAGTTCAAAAGAGGGAACAATACAAGCACTTATCTTTCTTAGATAGTTCCAGTTATAGCTCTACCTCCTACTGATCTCACATCTAACTTCTGCCCTCTTTTTCACAATCACAACATATCACACATTCTTTTTCCACAAGGGTAGTCTGTACTTATACAAAATTAGCCTTCTAATCGGCTCCACAAAATTCATACTTAACATAGAAAAACTTGTGTAAGTAAAATATATGGAGTCAGCACTCTTATACAACAAAAGATTTAGCACTATACTTTATTCACATGACTTCACATGTTATCATATCCATCATGCTTTCCTTAATCATTGCAACTATTCATATACCCTGATATACTATTTTATTATCTTTGCATACCTTCCAAACACTATATCTCATACACCATCTATCCAAAACTCATACGATCTTAACTAAAGCATTTACATATACTAACATACCACTAATTAACTTCACAAGCCATAATAGTGTGTATGTCTCCATCAATATCCAAAATTGTGGTACTGTACCCTATTTTCTTGATTCTAGACTTAGTCATTTTCATGACTTTGAATCCAGTGGAAATCTTCACAATATGCGATCATACTTATCATAAGTGTTTCCATAATTGACAACCCTTAGAGGATTTCCAGTACTCCAAATGATCACTTGCCAACATGCTTGACTCAACAATTTCATTTGATGCCTTTCTCCACATAGTGTTTCTAATCCTCATGATATCTGCAATAGTGTTGCCACTCTCAAATACATGTCCTTCTTCTAGTGCTTAGTCCTCTGCAATCCTTGATTAGGTGACTAACCTTATGACAATGTAAGCATGCCATTCCAGTTCCTGTCTAGCTTCTTGATTTTCCTATCCATCTTTTCCTCATACAATTTGCTGCAATGTGTCCATACCTAACACACACTATGTAGTTAACCCATGTGTTGTAATCCCAAATATAAGAATTACCTTGTTTCTTCAGTTGATAAGGTTTTTTCTTGTGTTTTGGTGTCCAAACTTGTTTTATCTTTTCTTTGCACTATTGTGAAGTGTGTCCAAGTTTGTTGCAAGTGTAACATAATTTCTCCATGGTATGATTGTTAGAGACCTTATTCAGCGTAGTCCTACACTCATATGATTGATGACCAAATTTACCATAGTGATAGAAATAACCATTAAATTTAGGTGTTACTTGAGGTTTACCTTGTTCTTTACTCTTGCATATGTTTGAAGTATGTCTTGGTTTGCCATAGTGATAGCATGTCAGCATCTTAGGTCTTCAATCTTGATTGTTGTGCATCTATTCATCTTGATTGGATGCTTCATCTTTCTTGGTATAGCCTAATCCTACTTTACCTCCAAGTCTTCTTTGACTTATTAGAAAGTCATTGATCTTCTTTGAATTGTCTTCAGTCAGTTTATTCATTTAATTATGTTGTAGCTGTATCTTTACTTCATTTCTCAGTTTCTCATTTTCTTCCATGAGTGTTCCAATGTCTTCAAGTTTTCTTGTCAACTCACCATTTACTTGATTGATCTCCTAATTTACAATCATTATCCGATTGGATATTTTAATGTGATGCTCGATAAGTCTTTGTATCTCAATTTATTTTTCTTGAAGTTATTCAATCATTTGTCTTCAATCTTCAACAACTAAATTCCTTTCTTGCTTAGCTTGTCTAGCATTGTTCATTACATCAATACTTCTTACCATCTGTGATTCTTGACCAATCTATAGGGCTTTCACTTACAGATAACTCAGATGTAGTATTTTCAAAGGTGTCATAAATACTTCTTGAACTAGATCCTACATTCTCAAATGGGTCATCAATCTCTTCTTCATGATAATTTGTCTCACTATCCCTGATAACCATGTTCTTTCTTTGTACTAGCAACTTCTTCAATTTATCCTTGGCATGTTTGAACTATTCAATAAACATCTGCATCTAAATATTTTGATTCTTTATTGTCTTATCCAACTTATATCTCTCCATGGTTAGATCTTTACTCTTTAGTGGTTAAACCATCCAATAAGAGATCTAGGCTCTAATACCAATTGTTGGGATGGAGAGATAGGGTACTGAGAGGGGAGGGGTAAATCAGTTCCCTCAAAACATTCACTACCAAAACTTAATCAAAAAATAGTAGTAACTTTCATCTATGACTTGTATCCATTGTATGCATCATTCATCCAATTAACTTTGCAAAAGTAAATAGCATGAAATCAAAAATAAATCACTCACATAAAACAAGTATTTTGGTTACGCAAAAACCATTTTAGAAAGTAAAAACTATAGTGGGGATGACACCTAGAAATCTTCACTATTGCAGTAAATAAATTTTTCCTGTTAGGGCTACAAGTTGTGATCACTTCTGGTGATCTTACCCTTTTAGGAGTAACAATTTAGATCAACTAGATCTACCTAGTTATAGGATTTTAACAACACTGCTTGAGTGTGCTCTCGGTTAAGAGATTTACATGTAAAAGACTGTTAGGTCTACTCTGTTAAGAGATTTTGGCTTTCTCTATTACAATGATTAGAAAATATTATATTATATCTGCAAATTGACAACATAATCTTGTTTGATACAGATCTATGAAATACTGAATAGATATCACCTTTGCATGTGTAGATCTCAACTCTAATTTTCTCAGTAGTCTTGTCTGATTCTGTTAAATTTGAATGTCTCTGTATTTTTCTCTTCTCTATCTGAAAACTGATGTCTTGAAGTTGGCTGATGATTCAAGAACTTCTTCACTTCATACATTCATAAAATGATATGAATTACATTTATATAGCATACTTCTTATGCCTCTTAAAAAAATTAGGTTACAATATCTTAGAGAAAACCCTAAGATCTACAGTGTACAAAATTAACCTAGATCTAGAAATTACATAGAGATTATCATTACATTTAATGATTGTATCAACAATAAATGATCCTCGATCTTGGTAAAATGTTTTTTGATTCTATTGTAACCATTTTCATAGATAAACGTGCCATTACTGATTACTATGCCATTTTCTATATTACACGGTAAACACTGTAAATACTACTCAGTGATTACACTAGTGCTCAGTGTCCAGTTTGCTCAGTGTTCATTGACGCTCGATATCAGTGTCCACTGATGTTTTGTAAAACTACTCTGTTGCTCAGTTAGAACTAGAGACTTTGGTTCTCGGTACTGCCTTGAGATAACTCGGTGTATGGACTTGTTTAGTTAACCAACTACCTTGAGTATCTTGAAGTACTTTCTTTTACCGATTAGATTGCATAGGTAACTGATTGGTTATCTTTGATACTAGTGACAATATTTTATGCTCAAATAGAGATAACAAGGAATAGTAGAGCTATAGGGTTTAAGAACAAAGACAAAAGAACACTTTATGAATGCTCTAGATGATAGTCTCTTTTTGTCTTATATGTAATTATGATTTCTCGACACAGGATTGGGAACCTGAATAGTAAGTCATAGATTATGATAGAACAATAATGGATTTTGGTTTGTAGTTATAACGTTTATATTAATAGATGTTTAATATGTTTTTAAGCTAAATATTTTAGGCACATTTTTCAAAGGAGCTCCTAGAATGCCTTAGCAGAAACACTCTAGAGCCTATTAAATCTTTTTAAAGCCTCTTAAATTCAATAGACCAGTTTATTTGGCAAGCCCTTTTCGTTTAGCTAACACATCCATCCCAAAATATCTAAAGGCATGCAAATCCTTAGAGGAAAAACATAGGAGTACATTAAAAGGAGGAGCTTTAGGTCATAATTTGTTAAAATGCCCTAACTATTCCAGTCAATGATATCTTGCCCTGCTTGCTTGAAACCCGCAAGAACATTTTGGTGAACTTCTTAATCTATATGATTTTATATTGTATGATTTAATGCTTTCAAATTTCACTATTTAGGATATTCGAAATCAATCAAGTTATAGGATTGGAGTTTTTTCTTCTATATATATGACCATCTATCTTTACATATATGCTCACTGTATATATATATATATATATATATATATATATATATATATATATAATATATATATATATATATATATATATATATATATATATCTGTATGTATGTATATATATACATATATACATACATATATGTATATATATATACATACATATATATATATATACATATATATAGATATATATACATACATATACATACACACACACACACACACACATATATATATATACATATATATGTGTATATATGTATACATATATATATATATATACATATATCTATGTATATATATATACATA
>BSBK01008661.1:22500-69035 GCA_027943335.1 Chamaecyparis obtusa | reverse complement strand
CATTCCTAACCAAAGAAAGTTTATTTGAATTCTCTCAACCTTTTTTGCCAAAGAATTAGATATTTGCAAAAGACAAATAAAGAAAATAAGGACCCCTTACAAATAATTCTTTAGGAGATACAATTTACCAGAAGTACAAATAATTTTTTCTTTTCATTTGGATATCTTACACTATGTTCTCTTAAGAATGGAGTCCCAAAAAGAGTTGGAGACCTTTTACGGTGATTGGAAACCAAAACTAAGTATCAGTGAGATTTTTACATTGATAACCAAGAATATTCTTGATTTTGTTTTGGAGACTATCAAAGGTGTTGAAGAAATAAATTTTTGTTTTGACATAATTGATGTTATTTATAAATTATATTACATGAGTAACCATTTCCAAGATCTATCTTCAAGCACCAAATCAATACCAAAAAGGATTGTATTATTGAAAAACTACTATAGGACAACAAGGGACAAGGTGGAAGTATAAGGATACAATTCAAGGAGTTTATTCTCATTTATCACCCGCAAGAAGTTTCTCCCTAAAACTTCAACCAACATAATAAATAGGTTGGGACAAAGGATCACCCTATTTGATACCTCTAGTGGCACCAAAAAACTCTTTGTGACATCATTGAATAGGAAAAAATAATAGATCATGGTCACACATTCCTTGACAAAGGAAAATACTCCCATGTCAAAGGAAAACCATTATTGAACTTTGAAAAGAAAGTCCCATTTAACCCTATTGTATTCTTTCAATATTTCCAAATTTAAGTCCATCCTTAGAAACCTACATTTCTCTATAGAGAGGGAAGCTTCATGGGTAGTAATGGTGGTGTTGAGGATTTTCCTCCTACGGAAAAATTGTTTTTGTTACAATTAATTAGGCTGTCTAATATGGGTTCAATCATATTAAAAAAGTCTCTAAAAAATATTTTTATAAACCATATGTTAAATTCTATTTATTTTATTTATACTTAGGCTTAATTAATCCTACTTAGTTATCTATGCAAATTTGGCACTTGTTCATACAAGTTGTCATCATTTGGGAGTTGATTAAAGAGGTGTCAATTCTATTTTGACACCTCATTCTATTTTTAGTAGGAGGAAAATCAACACCACTCATTGTCTGTTAGGTTTGAATTTTGATTTGACCCATTGAATTTTCCTATATGTACTTTTCTTCTCTTGTTTATCGACCCAGTCGACTTTTCTCTCATTTGTGCTATTCTACTTGTTTTTATAATCTATTATTGTTTATAGAATTTTACAACATATTAAAAAGGCTTATTGACCTAAAGTCATGAAGAGGGAGAAGATCCTTAATCTTAGGGATTAACACAATGAATAGTCTATTTAATTCTTTAATAATATTTTTAATTATGAAGAAATCTCTAGTTGCAAAAATTATGTCTAGGCCAACTATATCCTATCTAATTCCTAAAAAAAAAACTAGAGGGAAGCCATTTAGGCCCGTGGATTTGAAAGAAAACATAGAGAATGTAGTAATCCTCACTTCTTTTACAGTAAATAGGGCTCCAAACTATGCATTTTCAACCATACCAATAGCCCATGGGAGACAATCTAATAGTTGAGCTTCTAAAACTCTATGAGCAACACAAATATCATACCCAAAGGTCTTTCAAAAGAAATTTGAGTCCATGAAACCCAAATTTTCATCCTCCATAATAACCTCATTATGTTCATATCTAAGAATAAAAATTGTGTTCCTTTTCTTGTGTGTGCTAGGTGAGCGATGAAATAAGGATGAGCTTCTTTCCCCTTCTTTCAAATATTTCAAAAATATTTCCTCCCTATAGACCATTCCTTTCCATTTAAATCTTAATACTTCCTCTTTTACATGTGTTATCACTAAAAGGTCACCCCTATCCATTTGTTCCTGAATAAATATTAGCTTCATATTGATTTCTTTTGTTTGCTCCAAAATATCTCCAAATGTGAATTTGTTCCAACCCTTCACATTCCATCTAATAATGTTGAGTTTCTGGAATACACAATACATTGAAATCCCCCAAAAAAGTGATTCCCACCACTTCTTGATGCAATAATGGAAATATGGATGGGTATGCAGCATGATTTCATAGAAAAACATGTCTATGTCTAGGTTCTATATTTTATTCCTCCAATATAGTAAGATGGGGTTATGGTTAGAATCTATTCAGGGGAGGATGGTGAAAAATGAGTTGAACTCTATATCAAAGTTAACAAAGTAGAGGATTCTTTCAAGCCCGACCTGAATTAGTTTCATGCCTTTCCTATGGTTTAACTAAGTGAACAAATGTTCTCCTAGGTCAATGTTAACTAGGAATATAACATTAATCAAGTCTAACAAATCAAGCATAATATTTCTATAGTCCTCAAGACCACCCATATTTTATGAGTGCAAAGCTGGCGAGTTAAACCTAAAAGGAACTAGTGTGATGTGCTAAACTATTGAATAAAGGATGAGATATCATTCCAAAAACTTTTCCTACTAGTGAAGGAGTTGGGTACATAAAAATTAGCCATGAACCAAGCATGACCATCAAATGTGGATTTGGTAATCAAGAAATTCAAATTAGACAAGGATCATTCCCCTTCCACCTTCTATGAATTCCACGTGGTAGTAATACCTCTAGAAGCCTGATTAGATTTAGTCAAATAAAAGTGGGATCTGAAGCCAAAAACCATCACAAGAGAATTGAAATAAGTTTTTTCCAACTTTATTTCTTGAAGGAGAGAATATCAATACAATTTTCCATAATACAATTTTTTAAGGAAATTTTTTGGGGTCATTCAACCCCGTCATGTTCTATGAGAGGAACTTCATTTCTTCATCTTCGTTGTAGAGTCTACAGTTGTATGCACCCTAAAATGGTCGCCTAGACTTTGGGTCCCCATTCAGCAATTTATCAAATCCTTGAATCAATATTTTTAAAAATCAGCATTTTTCAATTATATCAATTTCCTTGATAAAATCCTATTCTATCATTTTTTATTATTTTCTATGGGCTAACCATTTTATCCTAAGTTTTTATTTATTTAAAAGGAATTTCCTCCCCTTTTAATAAATAAAAATCCCCCACTTTTCCTCTTATCCTAAGTTGCACAAATAAAGCATTATTCTTATTTTATAAAAAGAAGAAAAGCACTTTTTGTCTCATATGGACACAAAAGTCAACTCTTATTTTCTCATTGGAGGATATTTGTGCACATGGATTGCAAATATTTGATGCTCCACCCTTGATTAAATTTTTTTCCTCTTAATCTCCATCGTCTGTTGATCCTCATTTCCTATAAAAGAAGAGCTCTCTTCCTCATTTTCATATGCGTTTTTGAATACTAATGTTATGTTGCAGGTTTTCTAGGTCACTTTGGAGCTTTTGAAGATTTGGAGCATTCTTGGCTTACATTTTACATGCTTTCATAGTTTATCTCTTGCATTCTAGTTCCATTATCATGGCATTCATAGTATAGATTTCCTTTATGCTTTAGATTACTTCATCTAGTCTAATTAGGAAGGATTTGTAACACTTGCATCTTTCCTTTCATAGTTTAGTTTGTACTTTCATTTTCATAGCTTAGCTTGCACCTCTCATTTCTAGCTTCCATATTCATCTTAATCTAGTTTTCATTTGCATTTCATAGTGATTCTTGGGGATATTGACATTCTTGCCCTTGTCTTCATTTGAATCTCTCATTTTGTGGTTGACTAGCAAGGTCATTAGCTTAATAGCTCTAGCTGAGAGCAAATTTTAAATAATCTTGCAACTCCATACATAGAGAGCTCTAGGTCACTTTCTAAGGTTTCTTATTCATGGATTCCCTAGGATATAATGACTTAGAGAAGTGCACTATTTAGTGTGTACATTTTTGGCACCCACTGTGGGGTAGAGCATTATTGTTTTGTCCTTAATTTGCTACATTCCCATTAATTTTTCATCAATTTTTAGCTTCATTTTCGGCTCTCTGGTTTTTCAGTCTCAGATTATCGCGTGATAGTTTGCCAATATCGTGCGATAGTTTTTGTATGGTGGTGTGATACTTTATCAGTTAAAGTATCACCCTATTTGAGATATTTTTTCACATTATTTGAGACATTCTGTCACCTACAAGTATAGTAAAGTATCGCCCAAGAATATATTATTGCCCCAGTATACTGGAAAGTATCGCATGATATTTCTAGTGAATGTACTGTTGCTTGTACCCAGCAGTGAGTTGTTTCTTGGTTCTTTCTTGCTAAGTTTTGATTTAATCAGCTTGCTAGTTTGATTCACTATGGTTAGGCAAAGTTTAGTTGCAAATTTCATTTGGATTTTGATTTTGCTAACTTTGTGGGGCTAACAAGTTGTGGTTGTAGGTGCCTCTTGCTTAAGTATTTTTTCAAAAGAATGCATGTCAAAGCTTCAAATGCACAAGGGCTACTAATAGTTTTTGTAGGGCTACCCAAAAGCATAAAAACAAAAAAAAAAGTTCTTGTTGTTTATTTCATTTCAAAGTGTGGCAATTACTAGTTGTTTCATTTCATAGGAACATAATATCTTGTTGTAGGAATTCTTGGGTGGTAGGAGAAGTATGCTCTTCACCCTTGTGGTGAACCAAAAAATCTTGACCCATCTTTGGATTTTGAAAGCAAGAGGGTAATTGAACTCTTTTTGGTGTGTTTGGGAAAAACTTTGAGATAGGGGAGTAGGCTCTTCACCCTTGTGGTGAAACAAAAACCTTGAACCTCACAAGTCGATCCACTTTTTATTTTGTTCTTAGAATCCTTTAGCGAGCCTGCTCTTGAGCAATCAAGAGGAATGACCCAAGTGGGGACAAGCCTTTTTCTGACTATTCTGACCCACTATAAACTCAAGGCTATCAAGGACACAAAACCTTGGTAGACGTAGTGCTTGTCTTCGCTTGATGTGAGTACTTGTGGGATTGTGACCATGAGGAAAGTGTTGAGCAAGAATGCTTAAGGTACTCTTGTGGCCATGAGGTCCATTACTTTCCGCAAGTTAAGGAGTCCCTTTGGGGAGCAAGAGGGGTACTATGAATGGAAGCCCTTATTAAGAACCATTAGATAGAAGCCACCTTATTTTTTCGCTTAGCTTCTTGGTGCAAGGATTGATCCAAGTGGAATAACTCAGATCACCCCAAGATTACTCACCATCTGTGTTCCTTTGGTTGTGTCTTTGGCACTTCCATGACAAAGCCAATATCTATTGTGGGCAACCACTTTGTGTGAGACAATGGAACATCAAGTGTGGGCCAAGTTGTTAAGTATTGAGCCTTTGTCCTTCTAGGTAGCAAGTGCTTGAAGTGTTCTCATTGTGATATACCCGTGTAAACGTTCTTGCATATTCAACATCACGGTAGTATTCATAGGATTTTTTAATTTTGATATCATAATTGATTGTCTTGGCAAGGTTGCTTTTTCCCTTGTTTCAATTGTTTGAAGACATGTTTTGATCCCATACTATTTGCAAACTTGTCCATTTACTGCTGTAACTATGATTGAAATTAAAAAAACCAACCTTCAGCCTGAAATTTTGATCAAATTGCCTTAAAAACTAAGATTTTGACACTCACTGGTTGAAGAGTCATACAACACTGAATAGTTATCACTCTCTATCCTGAGAAATATCATGTGATATTTCATTCCTGCAGGACTATCCCCCCACCTACCTAGAAAATACACTCGGGCTTATTGGCAACTATTGCCCTGCTTGCGGTGAAATATTGCCTGGTCTAAAACTGTCACCTTGTTAGCCTAGAAACTATCACCCAAAATATTTTTGTTGTCTGCCTAATTTATGCAATTTTTAGCACTCTCTTAGTTGACCAGATTTTAGTAAGTTCCATACCTTGCAACTGAAAGCTTGTTTGTACCTTAGGTTTTTGGCTCTAGACATCTTGAGTTAGTAACCTTTGACTTCACCAAAGATTTTTTTTGTCATTAGTAAGTTATGAATCATCCTTGTTGACAAGACTCACCTTTAGATTCTTTGATTGCACACTTGGAGAGTTTGAGTACTCTTTTGTCCAAAATCCATTTTCATATAAATTCAATTTCAATACATTTTGGTTAAATCATCCTCTTGATCCATATGTGCTAGGATACTAGAATCTTTTTGTTATGCACCATTGTGGCAGTGTTGATTTATACCTTTTGTCAACTTTCTATTTCATCAGCTCTCTTTTGGACGATTGAATATTTTCACTATCCTAGTTTAACAATTAGCGATTCATAAGGTTATCTTCTCACTAAGGGTCTTTTCTTTCATGCCAATTACAACAAGATACCGAGTGGGTCAAGGAAAAAAACCTCAAGTAGTTTTTGAACAATTACCTTTAGTCCAATCTTGTGAAAAGCGAAAGGGGAAGGAACCCATCTTCGATCAATCTCCTAGGAGTGCTTCAAAAGTTTGGTTTGAGCCTAAGAGAAGCCTTAGTCAGTTGAGTACTTCTTTACCATCCTCTCAATCAAATATGGACATGAGCTACACTTTGACTAGGAGACAAAGAGAAGCAATGGATCAAACTCTTGATGAAATTTTCTAGAGACATAGGGGTAACATGTCGTTCAATGATGACAACCAACCTGAATCACCCCCTATTAACTCAAGATATCTAGATGCTCATCAACAAGCTAAAAGACACTATGCACAAGCTTACCAAGATGCACAGTCACAACATGAAGACCAAAACAACCAATCTTATGATGCTCATGTGAATGCAGCTAACTTGTTCAATCATTCAAGGCCAAGCTCTCCACTAAAAACAACCTCAAGATATACAAGTGAGAGGCTAAAAATAATTGAGCGAGAAAAACAAGCCTTCTTGAATGAACAAGCTACAAAAGAAGAAAAATTTAGGCTCCTAGAGGAGGAACAATAAGCCTTGTTGGACATAGAGAGAAGGGCTGCACAAGAAGACCAAGATAGGCTCCTAGCTCAACAACTTAATGCCCAATTCAACAATAGGGGTACCAACAGTGGAAACAACTCTCCACCCTCTACTCCCTCAAGAACCCCAAGAAGTAGAAGGCAGTCAAGGAATCCTTCAAGATCTCCTAGTCCTAGAGGAAGAAGAATTTCACAACATAGGAGAAGAACACCTCCTAGGAACTCAAGACAACCCTCCCAACGAGCTCATCATGGCTCTCAACATGGAGGTGTGTGTGTGTGAAAATTGTACCTGATCTGTAGACACAACACTTCAGTAAAACATTAGAGGTTAGTGATAATCAAAATCGTGCAAAATTGAAATCTAATCTAACCAAGCAATTTACTACCTTCTAATAGGTGCGAGATTGATGTTCTCATATTTTTTATCGAGATCAGTGACCTAGACGACACCTAAATGAAGGATTTGAATGCAATTGATCTAGATATGAGATTGAATGCAATTAAGCTATTTTTTTGGTATTTTTTTATGCAATAAGAGTGATAAAAAATGATATGAATCTATGCTAGATGAAATTGATATGCAATGCTATTGAAAAATTGATATGCAATGCTAATCTAACAATGATATGTAATATGAATGCAAAAATAAGATTGATCTCACAAAGATGTCGATTCGCAAGAGCTTTGATTCTTCAATTCCAATTCTCCAGCGTGATTGTGCAAAATATGAGATGATTTGTGAAGAGCTGAAGCCTTTAATTTATAGAAATCCAGGGCTTTGGAGGTGCATGGATAAAAGCCATAAATCACTCAAATTAACTCATCTTGATTTTTGAGTTATCTGATCATGAAAGATAGTTAATTCTCAAAATCATGCAAAAACATGCAAAAATAGTTTTTTAACTCAAATTAGAGTTTAGATCATCTTTTTGAACTCCAAAAGGATATTGAGTTCCAAAAAGTTAATAACTTGCATTGATTTTCTGATTTCGAGTTTAACTGTTTCTTTTGAATATGCATAATAATTAAGAATTAAATAAATAAATAAAGTGATTTATCCTCAACTCAACTGATTTTTGAAATAAAATAATCAATTTATAGGTTAATTAACTATTTTACCAAACTTTTATTAAAAATTATATTATTAAATAATGACAACATGCTTTAATTAATTAAATAAGAATTTAATCAATTAAAGATAGGAATTTTGATTTATTGTCAAAATTAAATAATATAATTAATAATAGATAGAATTAAATTTAATTAAACAATTAAGTGGCAAAATATTAAATCTAATTAATTAAATATACAAAATATTTAATTAATCAAATTTTTAGGATAAATGTGATTTATTGCCAAATAATAATAAAATTAAAGATAATTATGATGATTAGGAATATTACTAGGAATATTCCCCGATGCAGAATTTAAGAAAATCAATTATGATTCGATGATGTTTAGATGTGCCTTAGATTAGGACTTTGATGTTGATTTCGTTCGAATTGAAGATGTAGGAGATTAATGAACTTATAGCCCATTTTTGGGGTATTACATTTTGCCCCTCTTTGAATTACTGTGCGAGGTGCAGTGGTTCAAAGATAGTCTGTGTTTGATAGAGATATGAAACTGATGCGAAAGATAAACCGATCTCAAGATAGAAATCGATTGAAAGATATTGAGATAGGAGGTCCTGAATGACCAAAGATAATGTTCACTATAACAGCAATGAACCTATGATTGCGAAAAAGTATCAAAATGCCTGATTCTGAATCTTAGGATTGATAAGAAGTGAGTGACCTGTTCTAGACTCGATTGTCTTAGCAGAACTAGCAGGTATCACATCCGAACTCTTCAGTTTCTGAAGAACCAAGGAAAGAACACTATGATCCGATGGTTGCAAAAATTGATACAATTTACAAGATTAGGAGAATACCAGATTGATATGGATCGATGAATCTGATATGCCCCAAGTGATGATAAATTTACCCTGAGCGATGAGGACTTTTGATGAATCAGCGACTAGACGTGATTGTTGTCTTGATCACTGATGAAAGATATTGATAGACTTGATCGATAGAATTTGATTTATAGACTTTGAATGATGTGCAATACCATGCCCCCTTCGGGATTAAAATTGAAATCTGACAAGAAAAGTCAGCGTTGATAGTTTAGAAGCATGTTAATTGATTTGAGAAGTGGTTATATACGTCTGAGAACGCATTCTGCATCATTTGGAGGTCCTAAAAGACCAAGTTTGACTAGGTTTGACCATGAGTTGACCATGGTTGACCAAGTTTAAATTTTGATAGTTTGATGTTAGATAATCAGTTAAGTTGAATTATGGATTTCTGTGATGATCGAAGGTTGAATATGCAAGTAGTTAATAATATAAATGATCTCAGATTTCAATTTTGATCCCGAAAAAGGATTCTACTTGCTATTTCATTGGAGGAACCTTCGTGTGAGATTCAGCTCTTGTTAGACTTGAAGATGCAATTTGAAGAATCATTTAAGCATTGAAGTTCGTTTAATCATTGTGAGATCATGCAAACATGCAAAATGCAAAGAAGCATGCAATATGAAATGCAACCTAAGACCTAGGACCTAGTCACTGATCATATGTCAATTTGTTATCATCATTGAACTTTTAGGTAACCGGATAAATCAATACAATGCCCACTAGCTAAAAAAAACCATAGACATATGAATATTGATTTGTAACGCTCAAGAACCAATACAACACCCACTGGTCAACAACCATGGATATATGAATATTGATTTTATTTTCGGAATGTCGGATTAGATATAAGCATCAAGGCACAAATGCCAGGATGACCTGAATATCATGTCCATTTTGATATAGCAATTTGTAGAAGCATCAAAACATAAATGTCGTGATGACCTGAGTACGCCTTGTATTGCAAACACATCAAACAGTCAAGAGATCATTCTAAATCCAATGTGAATTACCCGTAGTGACCCTTTAACGTTCAAATCCTTAGGCAAGATCGCATTCCACAATAGGAGAAAGAACTTACTCAAAAAGACAATAGTTAGATCAAACTTCCTTGAATTTTGTGGGTATCAATGGTCGAGGTACGCATGGCCATCCAATTCGAGATAGAGGCTCTTACAGTCGGACACCATTTCAATCCAGAATTTCCAAAGTTATAAGATTTCACATACAAATAGAAAATCAAGAAAAGATTATGCCCCCAGTCATCACTCTCTAAATCCTGTAAAGGACATCATTGAGGAGCTTTAAGGGACACAATATGCAAAAAAACTCAATGCGAATCAGTAAGCATACAAGGAGATAAAAGCATGTAAAAAGCATAGATTATTTTCAGTTTTCAATTTAATTAAGTTGTTATAGATGCAAAATGCTTTCTGGAGACAAGACTGACTCACTCACTCACATGAAGCTTCAAAGGACTCTGGCTAGATATGACACATCTAAGATACATTGGAGGCCATAGGATATGACATTGATTGCCCCCAAGTTTGAACATTGATAGGATACAGATGCGCAAGTTGATTGGTGTACAAACTGACTTATTGAAAACTGGAAATGTTGAAACAAACTGGGAGATATGTACAACTAAAGCAAGACTGAAAGTTGGGAAAGACCAAGATTGTGTTGATAGATGGAGCATTTGGCACAAGTGGCGCCCGTTTGCCAGGTTTTCACCATCTTGGTAGAGATTCTATTTTTGCTACCGAGGTGCCTGTTTCCAGGTTTTCACCAAGGCACTTTTTTTTTCTTTTTTCATTTTTTTGTATTTTTCATTTTTTCAATTTTTTTGTACTTTTGATATTTTTTGATTTTTTTTGTGAATCATCAAGGCGCCTATTGCTAGGTTTTCACCAAGATGTTCATTTTTTCAGGACTTTTTCTGATTTTTAAGATTTTTTTCAGGACATTTACCAAGCACTGAATGCCTTAGGCATAGAATTTCTTAAGATGGAGAACGTTGATTGGTTCTTGGATTTGTTCTCCTTTAGTCATTGAGAGTTGATAGGCACCAGAGCCAAAAGTAGCAGTGATAACAAAGGGACCTAGCCAGTTGGGTTCGAACTTCCCCTTGCGTTCTTGATGGGATTGATTTTTAGGATTTTCTCTCAACACTAGATCACCAACCTGAAACTCTCTATGTCTGACTTTCTTGTTGTAGCCTCTAGACATTCTTTTTTGATACAATCTAAGATGATCATACGCTGCTTGCCTACGTTGATCTAGTAATTCAAGTTCTTGTAACCTAGACACTCTGTAGTCTTCATCAGTGACAAGTCCATGCATTTTGATTCTGAGTGATGGGATTTCAAACTCAATAGGTAGTACCACTTCAGACCCATAAACTAAAGTGAAAGGTGTAGCCCCTGTAGGCATTCTGATACTAGTTCTATATGCCCAGAGAGCTGGATTGATCATGAGATACTTTTTCTGATACTTGTGCTGATATTGTTTCTGATACTGATTCTGATAATTGTTCTGATACTAGTTCTGATACTAATTCTGATACTGATTATGATAATTATTTTGATACTGGTTCTAATACTTGGTATACTTGATAGCATATTTTTCCATTGCAAACTCCCAAGCAAGATTATATCATGTAGTCCCAATGTCTAGCAAGGTGGAGAACAAGAGGGATTGGCAAGCTGGTGGAAGAGATGGAAGATAAGAGAATGAAAGCTAATGAAGGGAAGAAATCCTCAAGGGCAAACTCCTCAAGAATACCCAAGCTAGGGAAAAATTTTCATGTAAAGCGCATTTGGACAAGCAATGAAAGGCTAGTATAGGATAAGTCACAAAAGCGTAATGCCAAAGAAGGAAAGGATGTAGTCCAAAAAAGGAGACATGTCAAGAGGCTTCATAGCATCGTGTTTTAATCTTTCTTTCTTTTTTTTATTAGATCAAGACCAAAGGGGAAAAGGGTAGCGATAGGTGAAAATGAATGGAGGAAGATGGATATGAAGGCTAAACATGGAAGGAATGAAAGCAAGATCATCGTAAGATAGCTCACAAAATAGCCAAATATTTGTGTATAGATCAACCTTGTCAAGATCAAAGAGAGAAGATGGAATGGGTGAAATATGTATAAGAACTACGCATGATGCCTGATTGCCAGGTTTTCATCATGGTACTTATCCAAGGCATCACAAGGGAGTGGTTTTCACCATAGGATGAAGTTATTTCTCTTTACTTTTGCTACCAAAGTGCCTATTTCCAGGTTTTCACCAAGGCACATTTTCAATTTTTTTTTTCATTTTTATTTCTTTTGGAAGAAGGCAAGCTTTTTAGATAATGCTCCTTGAAAGGATAAACCATGATATGCCAAGGATTCAAAATGATATGCTCAAAGATGCTGATAGGGAAAGGGAGATGGAAGAGGAAAATGAAGGATAAAGTTTTATGTAAAGCGAGTGAGGTTGGAAGATAGGAGGAATAGGCAAATGAGGAAAAAGGATAGAAGGTAGAAGGATAATGAATGCAAGGATTGTGAAAGGGTAGGTGGAAAGGAAGGCAAGATCAACATAAACACACACCTTGAAAGGTGGCGAGAGAGTGGAGGAAATGCGAATGAAGGAATATGTGAAGGAATATGGTGAATGGATAGCAGAGGTTGAGGTTTGGGCGCATGAAATGGAAGAATATTTTTGGAGGGAGATGAAGTGGAAGCCTTTGGAAGCTTGAATGTCAATTTAACTTTTTTCTCAACCCCAGAATCTTTCAAGAGAGACTTTGGAATTCATATAGCCGTAGACTTTTTATTTCCTTTTGATGATCTAGAGAGAATATCTTCAATGATGGATTTTGGAAACCATACTTGTCTTGTAGTTTTTTTCTTAGATATCTCTTTTGACTTTATGCTTCCATGTTGATGAGAGGAGACATGGTGATCTTCTTTATTTGATGGATTCTTGTATTGCTTCTTTTTCTTGTATTGAGCATTCAAGTTACTTCCAAAGAACTTGGGACTTGTGGAAGAAGAAGGAGGATATGACTAGTTTAGATGGGCGGGTGGATGAAAAGGATTCAAGGGTATGCATCTATGTTGATCTTGAGGAAAGATCGGAGATGGAGGTATGTAAGGACCTAAGATGGATGGAAAATTAAGAGAGTTAGGAGGGGAAAGTGAAGGGACATAAGGACCCAAGATGGAAGGAAGACGTGAAGCCCTTTGTAGTGGTGGAAGAGGTCCAAGGATGGAAGTGGAAGACACAAAAGGATAATCAATAAGTTCATCAGCATCTATATGACAACCAAGGATATCAACATCTTTAGAGGGAGCATTAGGATCTTCAATAGAATCATGGACATCTTGAATATGAGCACCTTCTTTGATAGGATTGTTCAAAGCTTGCAAAGACTTAGGAAGAGTAGAAAGTGGAAGCGAACATGGAGTGGTAGAATAAGAAGATGGAAGACTTTGATCTTGACAAGGATCTTCAGATAGCATAAGCGCATAATTTTTCTTTTGATTTTCAATAGGCTTAACATTGGAAGTATCAACACCATTTTTAACAACCTTAATGGAAGTATCATCTTTGGAAATTGGAAGTGGGGTAAGGTTATTTTGATTTTCAATAAGCTCAACCGTGTAAGTAGTAGCTTGATCTTGCTTAGGAGAAGACTTAAGACATGGTGGAATGCATGAAAAAGGGTGTATAGGATCAAAAGAACCATGAAGCAGATAAGAGACATCGGGAAAAGGAGTGGATGAAATGGAGGGTTCTTGATCTTGATCTATCTTTATATTCTTTTCTTCATCATTTTTGGAATCCTCTTGACATGGAGCCACTTCTAAGGACAAGGAAGCATGTTGGGATTGTATGAAAGACTTTGGAAGAGATGGTGGAGGACTAGCTGAAGTAGGGATTATAGCATATGAAGGCTTAGGCTCTTTAGGTTTATCATTATTGAAAGTCTTTGCAGCCAAGTGAAGGTTAGCTTGAGTTGCTTTAAGAGGTAGCCCTGGAGGATAACTATAAGGAACCACATGAAAAGTATCAAGGCTTGTGTCGGATGAAGGTTCTGTGAAAGATTTGAAAGACTTGGAAGCTTTAGGAAATGTATGGATATTGAAGGAAGTAGGGGATGGAAGGAAATCATCACCAGACAAAGATTTAGCATTAACATGATCTTCCTTGAGAGTATAATCTTTATTTTCAGCCTGAGAGTCCTTAGGGGAAGGATTCTTATAATATTGACGTTTCAAGCTAGCACGATGTATTTTATAGTCCTTATCAGTAGTAGATGGATCATCATCAAGGTATTGTCCACAAAAGCCATCAAAATCTCTTTCAAAATCAAAATCATATGGATCACCATCATGATCTATCCAATGTGATGACCCATTTGTAGTAAGCAGGAATGAACAATGAGGAGGACTCTTAGGAATAGAGGTGTCATAGGTTTCATTACATTGTCTGTCGTCATAGTCATCATAGTCTCCAAAGCTGGATGTGTCACTCTCCATAGAAGAGGTATCATGAGGGTTATCACATTGCTCAAATTTTGTCCGGGGGCATGGTGACATGTACAAGTCTTTATCAAATGGAAAAGGGCGAAGGGCCTCCATGGAGAACTCTTTAGATTCCTTCTCTTTCTTAAGATTGTCAAGCTGGACTTGCATAGCCTGCAGTTGTTTCCTCATAACGGTGATCAAAATTTCTTCCTCATGTGTACTGATTCTTTGAGACATGTGTACTGATTCTCAATAGCTACTGCTCTGTTCCTGACATAGTGATTTGTTCGACAGATTCTGGAACTAGGCTGGAAACATTGGATATCTTGCAATTTGACAATTTCTGACAACTCTCTCAAATTTTTCCAAACGACACTCTGCAAACTCATACGACACTAGGTAGTCTATGAAATGATAGTTTCTAAACTCATACAACAGTTGGGTAATACTGAAACGACACTTGACAAAACTCGTACAACTTTTGACTTCCTGAAATGACTTTTGACTCCAGAAAAGATTTTACATCAATTTTTGCAAAATGTAATGTCTTCAGTTTTGGATTGTTTGCAAATTGTATTGTCCAGATTTTGAAGGTTATACCATATTTGATCATTTTTAATAGCCAAGTAGATAAATAAGCACACAAAATAGCAAGCAAGTGATTCCAAGCACGTCTGAAAACAATGAACAAGGGCAAAAGCAACCTTGCGCATGAACAATCAAGTGACCAAATTGTGCTAATCCCTGAGAGTACTAATTGTGTATGTTCTGAAAAGTTTTGCAATAACACACATATACTTGAGAATGAAAAATTGGCCTCTCTAGGGTTTTTCGTAATGGTTTGACTCTGCAACTTTTATGATTCAAAGGGGTGAACTCCAATCCCGGCGCACCAGGGTTTTGACACAGTCCGAGAACTTAATCTTCAAGAGCTGCTAGGGAGATCTGACAACCCAACAATGAACCATACCCGTGGAGATTTCTTCCACAAGGACATTTATATAGCGGCCGTCACTACCATGGTGAAAATGGCTATTACTACTCGAGGTTCCGTCAACGCAGTTTACCCTGTGAAGGGATTGTCTGCTATGGTTAACCCTCTCTAAAGGTGACTCACAATAGTATACCACAAGGGGACTTGGCTCCAAATCCAAAGTTTTTGACACCTTTTCACTTTTAACCGAAACAAAGCAAGTAGATTAATCTGACACACTAAGACAAAGTTTTGTTCCACCAAGGTCTGTGATATCAACTCCACGTGATCTATCAACCTCTCCGGGGAGAGAATGTATCAATCAATAAGAGAAGATGCACTAACCAATTTTGATTCACCAAAGCTCGTGATATCAACCCCACGTGATCTATCAACCTCTCCGGAGAGAGAATGTGTCGATCAATAAGAGAAGATGCACTAACCAAGCTGAATGTGAAACACACTAAGTATCCTCCCTACCTACAAGGATTCCATCGTCAAGGAAGGATTTCGCTAGGAATCGAATCTCTCAAGAATCACGAATAGTGTTCATAGGGCCTAATTACTATGTGAGCACAGATGTATGTTCCGAAAGAAAATCTACCAAAAGCATCCAAAAAGTAGAAAGAGGAACACTTAACGTTTAAAGTGAATATGAGATGAGTCCACAAAGTGGAACACTTAACACCTCACACAAGCTGAAAATGAGTCCCCAACTTAGAAAATAAGTGAGTTCCTAAAAGCACAAAAGGGTTGCCAAGTGGAACACTTAACGCTTCTGTCTTGTTGACCCCTCCCCTTTATGGCACTGAGATTGCAATCACAGGGCAGAAATGAGGGGCCGGTGGATTAGCGAGTCCAATAACCCAAGATAGCAATCAAGATCAATCACAAGTATTCTAAGACTACTTAATGAATCCTTAAGGGATTACAACCTAGTATCAATTATGCAAGTGTGTAGAAATAGATAAAAGCATGAAAGGATGCACACAAGCCAGACACATAAGAGATTTATTTTAGGATCCAAATTGAAATATTATCAGCTTGAGAAGAATACCTTAGGTCCAATGCTTTGCAATCCAGAATTTAGCACACATCTGAAAGTACAAAATCAAGACCAATCAACAACAAATTGTAAGCGTTAGAAATCAATAATCTAAAAGTACAAATTTGCAAATTATGTGTCTCTGTAGCAAAATCTCGCATGAGGCAGAAAGCGGTCCCGCGTGAGGAAACACTGTCTCGCGCGATGAAGAATGAAGTCTCACACGAGGAAGTACTATCTCGCGCGATGAAGGATGAAGTCTCACGCGAGGAAGTACAATCTCGTGTGACAAAAATATGAAGCCTCACACGAGGAAGTGGAGTCTCGCGCGATAAAAGATAAAGTCTCATGCAAGGAACTGCAGTCTCACGTGAGAAAGTGATTTTTCGTGCACAAAAATGATACCAGTGAAATTTCGCGCGACACAGAAAGAAATCTCATGCGACGCAAGTGAAATCTCACGCGAGAATTCATACAGAGATGTATGAAAGTACGGACAGAATGATAAAAATCGCTGTGTACGGACAACTTTGATAGAAAAAATGCCAAAATTTTTTTTTTTCTTTTTTGCAGGCAAAAAAGAAGCAAAAAATAATGTCCTACAAAGTATATCAGGACCCTTGAAACCCTTATCCTCAAAAGATAGAAAATTGATAGAAATGAAGGAAAACCCATTTTAGGGCCCCACGGTGGGTGCCAGAAATGTGTGTGTGAAAATTGTACCTAATCTGTAGACACAACACTTCAGTAAAACATTAGAGGTTAGTGATAATCAAAATCGTGCAAAATTGAAATCTAATCTAACCAAGCGATTTACTGCCTTCTAATAGGTGTGAGATTGATGTTCTCAGATTGTTTATCGAGATCGGTGACCTAGACGACACCTAAATGAAGGATTTGAATGCAATTGATCTAGATATGAGATTGAATGCAATTAAGCTATTTTTTTGGTATTTTTTTATGCAATAAGAGTGATAAAAACCGATATGAATCTATGCTAGATGAAATTGATATGTAATGCTATTGAAAAATTGATATGCAATGCTAATCTAACAATGATATGTAATATGAATGCAAAAATAAGATTGATCTCACAAATATGTCGATTCGCAAGAGCTTTGATTCTTCAATTCCAATTCTCCAGTGTGATTGTGCAAAAATATGAGATGATTTGTGAAGAGCTGAAGCCTTTAATTTATAGAAATCCAGGGCTTTGGAGGTGCATGGATAAAAGCCATAAATCACTCAAATTAACTCATCTTGATTTTTGAGTTATCTGATCATGAAAGATAGTTAATTCTCAAAATCATGCAAAAATAGTTTTTTAACTCAAATTAGAGTTTAGATCAGCTTTTTGAACTCCAAAAGGATATTGAGTTCCAAAAAGTTAATAACTTGCATTGATTTTCTGATTTTGAGTTTAACTGTTTCCTTTGAATATGCATAATAATTAAGAATTAAATAAATAAATAAAGTGATTTATCCTCAACTCAACTGATTTTTGAAATAAAATAATTAATTTATGGGTTAATTAACTATTTTACCAAACTTTTATTAAAAATTATATTATTAAATAATGACAACATGCTTTAATTAATTAAATAAGAATTTAATCAATTAAAGATAGGAATTTTGATTTATTGTCAAAATTAAATAATACAATTAATAATAGATAGAATTAAATTTAATTAAACAATTAAGTGACAAAATATTAAATCTAATTAATTAAATATACAAAATATTTAATTAATCAAATTTTTAGGATAAATGTGATTTATTGCCAAATAATAATAAAATTAAAGATAATTATGATGATTACGAATATTACTAGGAATATTCCTCGATGCAGAATTTAAGATAATCAATTATGATTCGATGATGTTTAGATGTGCCTTAGATTAGGACTTTGATGTTGATTTCGTTCAAATTGAAGATGTAGGAGATTAATGAACTTATAGCCCATTTTTGGGGTATTACAGGAGGAAGTAGTACAAGTTTTGATGATCAAGATTTTATGAGAGTGCAACAATAACCACTATTCCAACAATATGTGGAAAAGTACCTTGATCAAAATAAGGATAAGTTCCTAGAGAACTTGATTAACAAAGGTGTGAGGGTTCCTTATAATTTTGATGTGGATAGGAGAATCAAGAAACATAGCCCCTCACAAGAAGAAGAAATTAAGAAAATTAAGAAAATGATGGAGAAAATGATGGCTCCCAAGAGTTCCTTCAACCTTGACTCTATTTGTCCTAATCCTTTTGATAGGAGTGTGAGCATGAATTTTTTTCCTAGGAAAATTGAATTTCCCCAATATCACAAATATGATGGTAATGGTGACCCACATGATCATGTGCGTTAGTTTTATACCATGAGTTTTGAATTTCACCATGAAGATTCCTATCTAATGAGATTATTCCCAAGTAGTGTAAAAGGTCAAGCTATGGAGTGGTTTACCAACATAACCCCTCCAGTCAAAACTTTTAAAGAACTGGTCCATAGATTTGTGCAACATTTTGCCTACAACTTATCAAGATCAGTCACCATGCTCGATTTGTGCAATTTAAAGGAAAATCAAGGGGAATCCTTTGTTACATTGTTACAAAGGTGGAGACGATTGTGCTCTTGGTATTCTCAGACAATTCCAGAACATAAGAGAATTGATATCATTATGAGCAATTTAGTACCTGAGATGTGGTATGAGGTTCAGAAGATGGTCTTTGATTCATTCAACACCATGGTCGAAACTGCATGCAGAATAGAGGATGTCTTAAAAGAGAAAGGTATTTTGACTAAACAAAATAATAACAATAGTCAAAATAATAGCAACTCTCATAAGGACAAAAGCAAGAACTCGCATTGGAATAAAAATAAACAAGTAGTCAATGATGGAGTTGTTGACTCTTCTCAACCAAAGGACTAGGGCATCCTTCATCTATCCAGTGCAGTTCAAGCTATGAAGCTTAATGCATCCTCTAACCAACAAGAGCATAAACAAAGATATCAAGACAAACCCAAAAAGGAAAAGTGGCAGTTCTCTAAGCTTGGGGACTCTTATGAGGATGTTTTTAAAATGCTTATTGATAACAATCTTGCACAAACACAAGATCCAACAAAATTTTACATACCTGACATTAAGCCATATTGGTGGAATGAAAAAGCTTACTACATATTTCATAATGGCATTGGACATGACATAGAACACTGCTGGAAACTTAAACATCTCATTCAAGATCTTATTGAAAATGGTAGACTTGAGATTGATGGATTGAAAACCAATGTAGATCACAAAGTGTTTAAGGAACCTTTGCCTAAATATGATAAGGGGGAAACCTCTAAACCCAAATATGGCAAAGCCGCAATCAACTACACCTATACGTCTATAGAGAATGTTATCAATATGCTTGAAGCTATGGATGAAAATGTCAACATGATGCGAAACAAAGATTCTTATAGTCATGATGTGGACTCTCCTATATTTGATAAAGAACCCATGGTGGTGCTTAGAGGTCCTCACTCTCAAAGGTCATCCCAAGCTCTTAATGTTGTCACCTGAAGCCAAAGTCAAGGTCTTGTGATCATTCGACGTCCTAATTCCAACCAATCTAGAAAACCAAAGTAAGTGACATCCAAGAATGTCACCACCAAGTCAACAGTCAATCCTAAAATGAGCTACAATCTTGTTGATCAGTTACAAACAACGCCAGCCCAAATCTCAATTTTTGATCTCCTAGAATTGTCTCCAAGACATAAGCATGTCCTTGAGGATGCCTTGCATACAACCAATGTCCCCAACAACATAGATGTTGACCAGTTCCAAAACATGGTTAACCACCTTGCTAGCCCACACTACCTCACATTCTCAGAAGAAGATGACAAAGCCTTGAGCCATCTGCATAATCTTGCTCTTCATATTGAAGTCATGATTCACAAGACCCGTGTCAGGCGTGTGTTGATTGATGGGGGTGCTGGGCTCAATATTTGTTGCTTGAGTTTGTTGAAAATACTGGGTTACTCAGAGAAAGTTATTGATACTCACAAGAAAATAACCACCAAAGCCTATGATGAGGCAGAGAGAAGCTCTAAAGGCTTGGTCGTCCTTCCTGTCAGGATTGGCCCGGTTGAAAAGGACATTTTGTTCCAAATTGTTGATGCCAGTCCTTTAGCTTATAATATTCTGCCTGGTAGACTATGGATCCATGACATGCAAGTGGTGTCATCCACCTACCACCAATGTGTCAAGTTCCCCTATAATGGAGTAGAAGTTTGTATACCTGGGGATAGCACATTATCTGTTAATGTGATTTCAGCAGGGACCCATGTTCCTCTTAATCAGGAAGAAAAAAAATTTGATGCAACTTTGGCATAGGGTCAGAATAAGTTCAAAACCATAGACCTTGGTATGGGGGGTTATCACATTGACTCCTTCACAAAGCTGCCAATTTCACCTAGGTCCTATGGTAAACCATCACAAGAGATGCATCCTTCATCTTTAGCCATGACTCTATTTGATACATTTGTAGAGTCTTCAATACCCATCAAGGATGAAAAAGAAGAGGTGGCTGTTAGAGATTGGATCTACAAGGAGGAAAAATCCAAGCATAATGAAAATTTCTCCCCATCTCCTAAATCTTTTGGGAGAGGATATACTTTGGTAAAAAATATGGGTTACCCAGGTCATGGTCCTCTCAGTCATAGATTGGATGCTAAAGTTGAACCACTTGACCATGCTCTTTTTGGGTGTAGATCTAAGACAATGGTTGGCCTAGGTTTTGAAGGTCAGACCAAGAAAACTGTTCCTATCCTTGCTGCGACAAATAGTGATGATGAATCAAGCTATGTTCCTAATTTGCAAAATCAACAAGATAGGTGTGAAGATTGGGTCCCTTCCACCAATCTCCTTTGGGGAGATTCTAACATTTCAGTTACCAACCCAACCAATTTAGACATAGAACAAGAAGAGTCTGTTGTTGAAGATCATGTTGAGAATCCTATTCAAGAGCACCAATACACAAATGGCATGTGTGAAGGTGTTACCCTTGGTGACATTGGAGCTTCCACATCTAGATGCTACAAACATGCATGGTGTAAACATACCAGTCGGGATTCAAATATGGATTCTCAAGAATATGAGTGGGAGTCTCTCCCCGACTCCTCTACAGTTGACATGGACATTGTTGTTGTCCATACACATAGTTCCCCATCTAAGGTAGCTAACGAGTCTAGTGTAGGACTAGAGGATTGGAATCCATGAGTTGCTTTAGTGGATGATGCTTCTCTTAGTAGGATAGGTCCTAATTTGGGTACCTTAGAGGGATACTTGATGGATCCCAACTCTGCAATCACCAAAGATGATACCATTCACATACACAATATTGAACCAGTAATGACCTACCCCTTGCCAATCCTCACTTAATTGATTGGTCTCAGTGCTATCAAGAGCCTTAGCTCTTAACCTTCTAGAATTACTATGAGATAACATGCTACCTAAATGCCCTTGAACCTGTAGTCTCTTCCACCAGCGAACCAACTATGAGTATGATAGAATTAGATATCAAGTACCTTAATCACAAAATGAAAAGAAAAGAAAAAAATAATAATGGTTCTAATGGTGAAAACCACTATGTGGCTATGTCAGAACCCAAAAAAGTAAAAATAAAAGATGTATCCGAAGGTGAAAACCTCTCTGAGGCACCTAAGGATGGGGTACTTGATCATCTCCCAAGTTATTTTCAGGACAGGTCATCAGTGCTCATTGAGCCTACACAGCTAGTTAATATGAATACACCAGAGGCTCCACAAATTGTGCATTTAGCTCAATCTGTATCAACATAAGAAAAAGAGGCATATACCAAGTTCCTACAAAGAAAGAAAATTAACTTTTCTTGGACTTATTTAGACATGCTAGGATTGGACACTAGTCTCATTACACATCACTTATCTATAGCTCCAGGTATCAAACCAGTAAAATAGAAATTGAGGAAGATGCATCCTCACATAGCTCTCCTTGTCAAAGATGAATTAGAGAAACTCCTCAGTGCAGGATTCATAAGAGCCATTGATTATGCCTAATGGTTATCCAATATTGTACCAGTTTCAAATCATGACAAGTCCATTTGTGTTTGCACAGACTTTAGAGATCTTAATAAAGCATGCCCAAAAGATGATTTTCCACTTCCAAACATAGACATGATAGTGGACATGACCACAGACTATGAGATCTATTCTTTAATGGATGGATTTTTCGGGTATAATCAAATCAAAATAGCTCCTGAAGACCAAGAGAAAACTGCATTCACTTGTGCATGGGGAACCTATTGCTGGAACGTCATGCTATTTGGATTAAAAAATGTAGGAGCTACTTACCAAAGAGCTATGATAACTATATTCCATGACATGATGCATAAGAACATGGAAGACTATGTAGATGACACCTTGGCCAAAAAAAAAAAAAAAGGAATACACACCAAGAAGATCTAGAAGTCATTTTAGATTGTATGGAATAGTTTCAACTTAGGTTAAATCCAAAAAAGTGTGCATTTGGAGTTACCTCTGAAAAACTCTTAGGATTTATTATTTCAGCCAAAGGAATAGAGGTGGATCTAGAGAAAGTTCAAGCAATATTGGATATGCCGCCTCCCAAAAATATTAGCCAAATGAGGAGTCTTCAGGGACACCTTCAGTCTATCAGGAGGTTTATTTCACAACTAACAGATAGAGCTCAACCCTTTAATAAGACTTTGCATAAAGGGGTTAAATGTGTCTGGAATGAGGAATGTCAGCAAAGCATGGATCAAATCAAATAGTACTTGGCTAATCCTCCAATCTTAATGCCTCCTATCCCAGGAAAGCTACTTATATTATATGTCTTAGCAACAAAATCTTCCCTAGGGGCATTATTGGCTCAACTCGATGATACTAGAAAAGAAAGAGCTATCTATTACATCAGCCAAACTCTTGTGTCATATGAGGTTAACTACACTAGTATTGAAAAATCTTGCCTAGCGGTGGTGTTTGCTTCCCAAAAGTTGCGACATTACATGCTTGCACATACAATACACCTTATTGAAAAAATTGATCCTCTCAAATATTTGCTTGGTAAGGCTACTCTCATAGGTAGACTTGCTAAGTGGATGATGATCTTATCAGAATTTGACATAGAGTATGTTGAGCGTAAGGCTATAAAAGGACAAGCCATTGCAGACCAATTGGCTGATTTTCCAATTTGAGATAAGGCACCAATTCAAGTTGAATTTCTAGATGAGCACATAATGTACATGACTACAAGAACATGGAAGATGTTCTTTGATGGCTCTTTCATGGAAAATGGTTCAGGAGTAGGAGTGTTGTTTGTTTCTCCTCATGGGTACACAATTCCCAAGTCTTACAAACTATTGTTCCAATGCACAAACAACATTTCTAAATATGAGGCCTTGACAAATGGATTGAAAATGGCCATAGAATGGGGAATTATAGAGCTACACATTTATGGGGATTTGCAATTGATTATCAACCAAGTTAATGAAGAATATCAAACAAAGGATGAAAAAATGATACCCTATAAGAAGATGGTTGATTCATTGCACCGATATTTCACCTTTGTTACATTTCAACAAATCCCTCAAGTAGAGAACAAAGTAGCTGACGCTATGGCTACATTGGCTTCACTTCTTCAGCTAGAACAACATGAGTCTAGATATGAATTCCTGGTGGAAGAGCTACGTTACCCTATTTTTGACTCCTTAGAAAGCCATGTCATTTGTACCTTGGTTAGACATGAGTTATCCTACTATGGTGCCATTTACTCATATCTCTGTGATGGCATTATTCCTGAAACCTTCAATCATTTTGAAAGAAGAAACCTTGTTCGTAATGCCTCTCACCATACCCTTATCTCTGGTGATCTGTATAGGAGGGGTTTAGATGGGACACTTCTTAGGTGCTTGGAAAAGGATGAGTCCAACCAAGCGTTAGCTGACATTCACGAGGGCATTTGTGGAGGCCATTCCAATGGTCTTTCCATGGCCTAAAGGTTGCTTAGGGTGGGATACTATTGGCCTAAAATGCAGATGGATGCAGTAGCTTTTGCTAGATCTTGCGAAAAGTGTCAGAAACATAGAAACCTGATACATGCTCCAGGAAGGGAGCTTATTCCTTCTATTTCTCATTGGCCATTTCAGCACTAGGCCTTTGACCTTGTTGGGTAGATTCATCCCAACTCCTTAGGTGGACATAAATTCATTATTACTACTACTAACTACTTTACCAAATGGGTAGAAGCCATTCCACTTTTTGTTGCTTCAAGTAGGACAATTTCTTTGTTCATTTTGAATCACATCATCTGTCAGTTTGGTGTACCTTCTGAAATCATCACTAACAATGGAGGTTAGTTTAAAAACAAGGACCTTATGAACCTCTGTAAGAAATTCAAGATCAAAAAGAATTTGTCCTCCATTTACTTCCCACAAGGAAATGGACAAGAAGAGGTTTCAAATAAAACCATTCTCAAAATCCTCCATAAAATAGTTCACAAGAATGGTTGAGACTGGCACCTACAGATCAATCCAGCCTTATGGGCTTATAGAATGAGTATCTATACTCCAACAGGGGCTACTCCTTTTTCCCTTACTTATGGTGCTGAAGCAATGTTACCTTTAGAAGTTGTGATTCCTTCACTTAGAGTCTCTCTCAAAGGTTTGGTTATAGATGAAGATTATCATGCCATGAGATTGCAAGAATTGGAACTTCTTGATGAGAAACAAAGAGCATCATTTGATCACATGAGAATTTACCAAAAGCGTATGTCCACAGCATTTAACAAGAAGGTTCACCCTAGAGAATTCCAAGTAGGAGACCTTGTCCTACATGAGAATCCTAAGAACCAACAACATCAAGCGCAAAAGGGGAAGTTTGAACCTAATTGGCTTGGACCATACATTATTACTGTTGCTTTTGGAATAGGTTCTTATTTACTATCTGAACTAGAGGGAGAACAACTCCCTAATCCTATCAATATTTTCCGCCTCAAGAAGTTCTATCCTTGATGCCTATTCTGTATGGGGGCATCCTTTGTACATATTTATTGATCTTGAAAAAATTCCAAAAAAATTCATATATGATGCTGAAAAAATCCTAAAAAGCATATAAAGTCCTGAAAAAAAATACAAAAAAATACAAAAATACAAAAATATAGAAAAAATTGAAAAAAAAAAAAATCTCCAAGTGGTGAAAACTTGGAAACAGGCGCTACTTGAGGCCTTTGCACCTTTGTCTTTTAGCATGTGCTCTCGACACTTATCCTTTCTCCATCATGGCTTGACCTTGTTGCCTTGGTTTGGAATTGGTCTTTGTCTTTGTCTAAGGGGAATAACTGTGTTAGCTTTGGTCTCTAGGATGCGTTGGTCTTTAGGACATCTTGCAAATGGTGTTTTTCAACACCGATCTCCAACAGTTTTTTTCAACACTACCCTAGTGTCAAGTGTTTCTCAACACTTATCAAATATCCTACCCATAGTCTAGTATGATGCGATATTTCTCCCTACCAGATGTGCTACTCAAAGATTGACTCTATGACCTACACACACACACTTAAACACTTGACTCGCTAAGACTTGTTTGACTTTATTTCTTTATGTGTTGTCTATGATGATTTCTTTGATGAGTGTTCTCTCCCAAAGATAGTTTTTGATGATGCATAGCTAGAAGACTAAGGGCATGAGGACACGTTTTATTGCTTTTTCTACTTGTGGGTATATCTTGTTGGTCCTAATTGTCATTAGCATTTATACTTGATCCACTTAACAATGGACCTACAAGGTATTATCCTTGACTTTTTATGCAAGTGCATACTTATAGTCATCTTGACTTTCCTTGTGTCTCAATGTGAGTATAATCTTTCCATATCAAACTTAGGTAATCTCACTGCACTAGTCATCTTGACCTGTATGTCTTTGGTGCCTAGGTGGGATTCCTACATTCTATCTGATATAGATCATATTCATATACCCATAGTCATACTAGTGTGTATTGTATGATCTTGTGACGCTACCAATAAAGCTCGATGATGATTATTAGATTTCTATTGGCGTTGTGACCTTGCAAGTCAACCACTTTCATAGTAGCTTGCATTTTAGGTTCATATTAGTTTAGTTTTGCATCTTGCATATGGAGAGCGCTCTCCTTTTATCTTTTACGGACTAGTCAGTCAGCTGCGTTCACCTTTCCTTTTCTCGATCATGTCTTTTGCTCCTTGTCTTTCACATCATGACTTGTTCTTGTCATCGCAAGGGGTTAATCTTCTCATCATATATATATATATCTTAAGAGAATCATTTTTCGATACATGAGTCTATATCATACACATGAGAATTAAACATACATCTATGAGAGAAAATATACATGAGCATTTATACCATACATTTTGAGCAATATGACAAGACAATATACAAACTAATACATCCATCACAAGTGAGACAAACACACAAGATATATTGCAAATCTAGTAAATCTCATATATAAATGTCATGATACAATATACAATATGGGATCCCAAAATCTAGATCAAAGTCTCATGATATGTCTACAACATCTAAACACCTAAGACCTAGACCTAGGACTCACTAGCACCATCATGTGGAGCTGGTGGAGGAGGAGGTGGTGCCACTGTCCTATCTGGTACCATATCAGACATCCCTTCCCTCTGAGTGTATGTCGGTGCTCTCTGACCTTCTGCAATAGTCTAAAGATAGAGCCCATGATAGTACGCAGCTCTCGCTGCCTCCCATTGGATCTCTAGTGTGTCTACATGTGCCACCCTCTCCCAGCGTGCTATCTCTATGCTAAGATCTGCTAGCTACTAATCTCTCTTTGCCCTTAGATATGTTAGCTGCTGCTCTCTAATAGCTATAGTGATCCTAAGTTGTTGCATCTCTATCTCTAGAGCCTATATCCTAGCTCTTAGGTCCTCTCCTCCTGTAGGCTGATCCTGCCTAGCCTCTACCTGTCGGTGAGTTGGTCTTGCCACATCCTCACCCTCATTAGTAGAGATTTGTCCCTGAGACCATTTTTGGCCACCTGATCGAGAGCCTTCCCCTATCTCCCTCACTCTCCCTCTCCCTCTCCCTCCACCATCTCCTCCATCCCCACCGTCATCATCATCATCATCCCCTTGAGCTGCTAGATGTGCATCTGGAACTATGAATCAAAGGAATGGAACCCTCCATTGCTTTTCTCTATAAGCTGCATCATCCCCTACATCTGCCATTTTTGGGAGGTAGTCCTAGGGCTCTCTCCAGATCACAATTGTATCCTATACTACCTTCTGGTAATCCAACATCAGCAGCCAACCCTAGCCCTCCTCATCCCTAGCATGGGTGTATGTGGTAGTCTTTGTAGATACCTGCTACTGGCGCTTAAACTACCTCCATACCCGGCTAATAAAAAACCTCTCCACGATGTCTGGGTGTCAGCCTACTAGTGGCCGGTTGCATAGCATGTAACTTAGCTCATCCTCTGCATCTCCCCATACCTCCATAGTCCTGTATGGCCTCCACTGGAATGAAGTCAGCTCATCCAATATCCTCCTAAAGTATGTCACATCCCCATTGTGAGGCTGTGACAAGAATCTTGCATATCTATAAATAAAGGGATGTCTCCTCTCCCTCGACTGTACTCGGGGGTGCACCATAGTGATGTGCTCCCATGCCCACACCTGTGTTAAGATCACACCACATGCTCATGTCCTGCTTTCCCTGTAGACTATCTCATGTAACTCATGGTACATGTCTGCTAGTATGGTTGGGCCCCATGCCATCTGACATGGGTGTGCTACTAGATCCACTAACAACCTACCCCATCCTAGTGGAAAACCCTTTTGACTCTTGTCAGTGATAAGGGCATGTGCAATAATGGACACAATAATGCAAGGTACTGGGAAGTCCCTGCCAAAATCATCCATTAATCTATCCCAGCTGATGTGTCTATCTATAATGGCAACATCCTGGAACATACCCTGGATGGCTCCCCATCCCTTGATAGCATCTTGATCATAGTATACTTGTGTCATCAAACAATCATGTCAGTTTCTATTATTTGGAAACGTTACATCTATGACTATCTATAAACATGATTATACTTATAGGATCACCATGGCTGGGCACTCAAAGAATTTGATAAATGTCCTCCAGTGTGATCGATGCCTCTCTAGTAGGTAGATGGAAGGTGTTGTACTTGCTATGCCATCTCTCGGCTAGCGCAGTCAACAACCCATGGTCCACCTGAATGTAGGGCAACTGTAGCAAGTACCTAAAGCCCATAGCCCTCAGATTTGCCTTTCCTGGATCATCCAGATCTCGAACAAATCGTAACCCCATCACCTTCGGTGCTCTAATGAGTAGCTCTAGAAAGACCTCCTGCAAACTATTAACCCAAGCCAAATGTCAGCACATATCATGATGGATGTCTAAAAATTAGTACAAAACATCTTAAAAAGAAAACATTGTCTAGACCCATGTCATTTTTCTCAAACACACTAAAACATGTCAAATTTTTACAGTGGGGAATACTATTTTTTGCTAAAGTATCATGCGATACTTTCTTTAGTAGTAGTATGATACTATCTTTGCATGTGATACTTCACATAGGATCGCACAATGGTTCACCTATTATCGTGCAATACTGGCTTACATACCCATGCGATACTATATGGACCTACAAAGTATCACGTGATAGATACTCTCAAAGGGTGTGATACTTGTAAAGTATCGCACAACTTTTCACCTAAGTTTAAAATTTGAAAATTAAAAAAATTTTATAACATGTCTGAAAATGCATTAAATGCTCATAATGACTCAACCAGGGGCAAGTTTTTTTGAAAACATACCGGGGCACCATACTGTGGAGGCCGGTTGTGCAACCAGGAGTGCTCAAATCAATGCCTATGAAATAGAACTACTTCTTATTGGGCCATTTTATCTCTCTCAGCTCTTAAGATTCTCAAATCGCTAAAAGACAAATGATTTTGAAAATGACCTTTTTACCCCTTATATAGCATTTTGACTTTTTGACCTATTTTCAAAACACCTCAGAATTGCACAAAAATTGCACCCCTACCTAATTTCGACATCTTGGATCCATTTTTGGACTCAAAATTGAAATTCAAGTTCATCTTGATAGTCAAAATTACATTTCAAAACTTTCACCCTCTTCTACACAGTTGGTTGACCATTTGAGGCATGATCCTTTGATCTTCACTAGGGAATCTTTATTTCTTCACCCCCATCTCTTTCAAACTCCTAGTCTATCATTCATTTTCACTTGCTTCATCTCTCTGAGGTTTGACTTCATCTTTTTAGTCAAATTGGGGTATGTCTTCACTGCTTAATGCTTATTCTTTCATCTCTGATCATGATTTCTAGTGCTTTGATCAAGTTTATCAGTTTGATGTTCTCCTCTACCTAATTTTGATTTTGATTCCAAGGGGGCAGTACCTATCAACTTCAATCTTTGATTCAACTTTATCATTTAGCTTAGCTTGATATTCCTATTTTGAGACTTGATTATCACTTAATAGCAATGGTGTTGATCTTGTCTTTTGATTTTTATCTTTTATTTTGAGACTTGACTATCACTTAATAGCAACGGTGTTGGTCTTGTCTTTCAACTAGTTTATTTTTATCTTGGCGTGTTCCCAGAATGGTCACACGTCTGGATTGTTTTATGATCCCAAATCGATCTCACATTTCAATTCTTCTTTGACCACATGTGCTCTCAAAATGATCACACATTAGTTAAAGAGGGGAAAATGTATGCACCCTAAAATGGTCACCTAGACTTTGGGCCCCCATTTAGCAATTTATCAAATCCCTGAATCAATATTTTAAAAAACTAGCATTTTTCCAATTATATCAATTTCCTTGATCAAGTCCTATTTTATCATTTTCGATTATTTGCCTTGGGCTAACCATTTTATCCTAAGTCTTTATTTATTTAAAAGGAATTTCCTCCCCTTTTATTAAATAAAAAGCCCCCCCACTTTTCCTCTTATCCTAAGTTGCACAAATAAAGCATTATTCTTATTTTATAAAAAGAAGAAAAGCACTTTTTGTCTCATATGGACACAAAAGTCAACTCTTATTTTCTCATTGGAGGATATTTGTGCACATGGATTTCTCCTCTTTGATGCTCCATCCTTGATTAAATCTTTTGCCTCTTAATCTCCACCATCCATTGATCCTCATTTCCTATAAAAGAAGAGCCCTCTTCCTCATTTTCATATGCATTTTTTAATACTAATGTTATGCTATAGGTTTTATAGGTCACTTTGGAGCTTTTGAAGATTTGGAGCATTCTTGGCTTACATTTTACATGCTTTCATAGTTTATCTCTTGCATTCTAGTTCCATTATCATGGCATTCATAGTATAGATTTCCTTTATGCTTTAGATTACTTCATCTAGTCTAATTAGGAAGGATTTGTAACACTTGCATCTTTCCTTTCATAGTTTAGTTTGTACTTTCATTTCCATAGCTTAGCTTGCACCTCTCATTTCTAGCTTGCATATTCATCTTAATCTAGTTTTCACTTGCATTTCATAGTGATTCTTGGGGATATTGGCATTCTTTCCCTTGTCTTCATTTGAATCTCTCATTGTGTGGTTGACTAGCAAGGTCATTAGCTTAATAGCTCTAGCTGAGAGCAAATTTTAAATAATCTTGCAACTCCATACATAGAGAGCTCTAGGTTGCTTTCTAAGGTTTCTTATTCATGGATTCCCTTGGATATAATGACTTAGAGAAGTGCACTATTTAGTGTGTACAACAGTCCTCTACTTACTATTGGTATTTTTTCTTGTAACTTAACTTTTCCTCATGACTTGTTGTGATGGATGACCAACTTTAGTTTCAACCCCAACATCAACCTTCTTGTTTTTGTTTTTATTTTTCTGAATAATCCACCCATCATTTCCTGTAAGGGAATTAGTTGACACTCCTAGTGATGATAAATTCTTCCTTATTGGGGGTTGTGAGTAGTAGTTTGGATGAAGCTTCAATAGTGTTATCATTAGGGGGATATGATTATTCCCAACTAATGTAATATATTAACAGTAGGGGATATTTCACATTCCTCTAATGTAGTAAGTCTAGTCCAAAGTAATAGTTGGATCCTTCCCTTGGTCATCTTTCTTAACGGTTTCCAATAGTTTTAGAATCCCATCTATGAATGAATATTCATTAGTATCAGAATTAGATCTCCATACCTATGGGTATGTAGTGTCTCTTAGAGGAGAGGTGGAGATACCCTTTAGTGTTTGCTTCTCTTTGTCAACAGATTTATAACTAGAGATCACATGACTCAATTTGTCACACTTTCGATAGTAGACCTTGGTGCTTTTATATATACCAATGCTTGTGTCCACTTCCCTACTTTTGATTATAGGGTATAAGTTGGGGAGACTTTTATTTATTACCACATTAACACAAAAATGGGAAAAAAATAATGTAGACTTCACTTTGGTGACTTCATCCATGAAATTATAAGTGCCAAAGGTGCTACCAACCCAATGAAAAATATTTTCATCCCAATCTTTGAGAAAAATTCCTAACATACAAACCCACACAAGGACTATCTAGTTTAGATCAACAACAAGATCAAATCCCAACTTTAATTTTCAAAGGGAAAGATGATGTTTCCCATAGGTCAATGATCCTGGCAGGATAATATTCAAGTCCTCCATTGCCATAAATTTAAAAAGAAACAAGGCACTAGGCATTCCATTGGTTTTAAAAGTTCCCTTTATTTCCCATCTCTAAGAGACCCACTACCTAACTATATCAATAGTTTTATTCAATGAGAAGATATAACTAACTAATGTATTGTTCATCAAAGAGATGATGTGATAAATCAAAATTCTAGGAACTAACATAGCCATTCACTCCTCTATTTGTGTGCACTCTAGCACAACCTCACCTTTCACCTCCATCTAGAAGCTACCTACTAGAATATGTTTCCACCCTATCGAAAAATAAATGCTTTGTCTCTTCACCTAGTCTACCTTTTTAGAAGCTACAGTAGGGACCCCATATCCCACATTAGAAGTTTGGTGCTTTCAAATTCTTGTATTGTCATCCCGACAAGAATAGGTTCTTGTGTAGAAGGACCACTAGAGAAAACATGTAGGAGTTCTATAGTTTATTTTGGGGGTTTGTTGTGGGTGTGGCACCCATTACTATCATCCACCATGGAAATTATTTACTTTAGGTTTAGTTTTATGACTAGGGTTCAATTTACTTTAAGCTTTTACTTGAATTTGGTATAGGGATAGAGTTTGATTTCTATAATATTTAATTAAATTTGGGTTAGGGTTTATCTTGTGATAGGGATAATGTTCATTTATGTTTTTTTTATTGATGTTCAAGGTAATGGCTCAATTTATTTTAGTATTATATGATTAGGGTTTAATCTGGTTTAACAAGATTTTTTTGATATAAAGCTTAGACAGAATGAGGAAAACATTCCTATAATGAATGAGTTATTATTTTTTCAAGATAATGATTTAATATATTTGTACATCAAAGAATTTTGTGTGAAAGAGGAGTTTTCCTTATATGAGTAATAAGTGCCACTACTACTTTTAATCTATCTGTGCCATCTCTAGACCCATATATCCTTTAGATTAAAAATAAATTTAAATGGATGATGAAAATAGTTTCTAACTTAGTTACTGCTACCTATATTCCACATCTCATTTCTATTCAAAGACAATGCTTTTTAATGTGCTTTCTATCCTAAATGTCTTATGTTTGATAAGAAATTAGCCATTTTGGAAGTAAGACTCAATGGGTACCATGATATTCTTATTCATAAGACTTGTTTCATTTCAAAATAAATCTTAACAATTGAACATTAATACTCTAAAAGAACCTTCCCTCCTATATTTTAATTGAGATCCTCCTTTCTTAAATCCTTTCCAAATGAAACACTTCTTAAGATTTAGAATAAATTGCATCAATTGTATCATGACCTGTAGACTATCAATCTTCCATCTATTATGTCCTGTCAATTGAACTTATACTTTGTTCTACATTTTCTTATCTAATGCTCATGCCATCTGCTCCTAGATTTTCCATTTCATCTACCAGATCATTACATTATCTCTATAAATGATAAATTGTTATAGAATCAAAATTATTAAGAAGCTCCAGAGGTTTTCCCAAAATGGAACTTAGTCTCCAATTTGGATTTTTCCATATTTTGAGTGCATTTATGGATATTGTTTAGTCTCCTTCTATTTATATTTTATATATACCCAAATATTTAGATAAGAATTTTTATTAACATATTTAAATTTAAAATATTATTAGGGTCTACCTCCAACAGTTTAGCCAATTTTTTCATTGTATCTCCCTTTCATGAATGGAGAACTCAACCTGCTCCTAATATGCCTATATTACCTCTAGATGACCTGTCAAATATTAACTTAAACCATCCTTCCTTGGGAGGGGACCACATGCTTTGGTTTCTACTTGTATTGCATTTATATCCCCCTCTCCCAATTAATAGTGGAATATTTAGACCAAACCATTTCCACCTAACTTTGTCATCTCAACTAGTGAACTTTGAATCCTTTGGACAATGTGATGATAGTATTTTATTAACTACCTCTATAATTAGTATGTCAATATTATTTGTTAAAACTTACCATTTGAACTTCTTTTCTTGAAAAATCCTATGGTACCTTTCCTTCTATAATTCACATAAGATCAAAGAAGGTGAGGTATTCCAAAGGATTCCTAACAAGCCTAAAGAGTATAGCTTGTGGTAGCCTTGAACGATAATCATATATCATTTGGTAAAACAATTATCTATCCCAATTTAGCACATAGCCACTACCATTATTTCTAAGCATAAAGACAATTCAATAAAATATGGTTAATTGATTCTTTATTTTTTTATAAATTGCATATAGATGGCCTCTCAAATCACTAGTAGAATTGGACATATATATGACTATGTGACTAAAACTTTTAGTCACATGACTACAAATGACTAAATTCTACTCTTTTTACAATTCACTAGTATAAATGACTAATTCGTCCATCGAGAAAAGTCACTATTAAATAATTAGTTAGACAAATATAAATGACTATTATTCCTATTTTATTTTTTTTTCTAATTTGATCATAATCCATAGAGATTAAGCCCCCCTCATAGGACCCCTACCTAAACAATCCATTTGGCTACCTAGGTTTCTTGGTGCACCAAAAATACTTACTACATAGAAGGCATTACCTCTTGGTGTAGTCTTAAGGCCTTCACATATTTTATAGAAAAGTTTAACATTTACATTCTTTAACTTTTAATTATGATTCTAGTAAATGACAAGATCGACAAGAATGGAGCCATGTTAAAAAATCTACTTACTCTATCCAACGTTGGAATGAAAGCTACTCTAGATAATTTGAAGTCGCTAAGCAGTGTGCTAGAAGGCAACAACAAGGACACAGTGACTGAGAAAAAAGATATCACTGATCCTAGTCAGCAAATGGGCCCAGGGACTAGAACAAGATCTACTACTAGGAAGAAGACCAAGACAGAGGTCTAGGAAATCGTGAACCTGAAAGAATCAATCAAGACCATGCAGAGCCAACTAGTGGAATCAGAGTGCTTCTTGAAGACTTTGCCCTGATTCTGCTGCTGGAGGCTTTTTGGCCTTGTCTTGCTGAGGGCTTTCCATTTTTTGTCTCAGCTCTCTTGCATTTTTTGTGTTCTTGTGCTAGTGTCTTTTGAAAATCTAGGAAGTGTCCCTTTTGGGGACTATCCCTTCATGGGATAGTCTATTGTCCTTTGGTCCTTTAATGCTTTTCTTTAATAATCTTTGTTAAAGGGTTTCGGGCCCACTTCAAAAGTTATTGTTACCTTAATCAAAAAAATTTATTACTGATCATTATGTTAATGAATTATTAATGTTTTTAATATTGATTTGAAGCTAGTCTGATTTCCTTGTTGTGTTATCATGTTAAATGTATCAAAGAGAAATTGTGGTCAATTTCACTAATAAAATATGGTTTAAACAATCCAGTTGCATTTTGAGGTCTATATTGACACTTCCATCTCAAAAGGTAAAGTAGTTATTTCTAGAAGTAATTAGATTTAATTTACTTGGATTGTAGAAATTTAATGTCTTTAAAAGTACAATTGTATATGCTTGTAATGGTCATTTGTCTTTAATATCTCCTATTGATCAATTGAAAAGAGCTATTAGGACTCAAAAGTGTCAAGAATTATCTATGGATGCTTAAGGAGAGTGAAGTTGAAAAATTAAAGACAAATGACCATTTAGAAACATACACAAAAGTTTAAGTAGAGTAAAATTAAAAAAATAAAGATATATTAAAAATAAAAAATAAAAATAGGTATGCATTTGGAGGGAATCTTAGCCAATTGGTTTTTGACATCAAAAGGGTCATGATTGTACTTTGGAGGGAATTTGAATCTTTTGGATATTTTAGTTCATGGGATTTAATGTTTTCCCTTTGGTTTTTAATGCAAAGATAGGGAATTTTAATCATTTTGGTGCTTCCACTCACAAGATGTAAGGTTTTCCATCTTGTTTTAAACACGGAGGTAGGGAAAAAATCCCTAAAATCATCCATAGTAGAGGGAAATTATGATTTTGAATGGGAGGATTGTTGGGTAAGTATATTCTTTTTGTTATTTAAGTATTGTCTTTTTGCATTTCTAGAGCATCTTGAAGGATAGTCAAATCGGGATTTCTAATAGAGAATTTCTATTTTCCTTTATAGCTTGATGGGAGACAAGGAAAAAGCCATCAAACCCATCCGCAATATTTTTCTTTTTTCTTCATCTCCATGGAGAGAAGTGGTAAAAACCTTTGATGTCATGCCAAAGACTTCAAATTATCATGGTAAGAATGATCCAAAACCTCATTCAAAATATCCAATTCTTTGTTGTCATCCATTTTAATTGGTTGATCATCTTCAACACTACTCAAGATATCCAATTCCTTCTTGGTTGTGATCCATTTCAATCAGATGATCATCTTCAACACTACTTTGAGGTAAACAAAAATAGAAAATGATTAAATGTTATAATTTTGAGATTTCAAACTTTAATTTCTACAACCAAAGATGTTTTAATGGAATTTTGGAGCTTTTAGTATAATCTTGTATGAAACTGGATTAAGATAACTCAAGGTTGCATAAAACTCAAGTTGTCTCGTTACGCCAAGATAATTTTAAAAAAATAAAATATTATTGTCTTAGCTTTATTTTTTATTTATTTAATTGATTTGTATTTAATTTCTTTTTGTTTTTCCTTTCTTCTTTTTTTTCTTTTTTTACTCGAGTCATATAATAAGTTCACAAAAAGAAAATTAAAGCGAGAGAATAATTTTTTCATCTCACTACTAAATTTCATTATTTTCATTATACATTGAGAAGGTCCTCAATCCAGGTCCACAAATACACACCCTTCAATGGGGTTTTTTTCAGGGGGTGTTGGGTTGATTGTGCACCAGAATTTAATAATATAGATTCAAGTCGATAATGGGATCTGCCATTTTGAATGTGGTTCCTCCTTTCTCAAAACTCTCAAAAAAAGAAAGCAGAGCCCAGGGTTTTGTTGTCACCAGGTTCTGAATTTTCCTTCAAAACAAAGTTCTGATCAATTTATGAAAATGCAATTGGAATCTCTATCAAAATGAAGAAAAATTGTCTTCTCTAGAGCGTTCTGGAAGAAAAAAGCTAGAATCTTCTAATTCAGCAGCTTAAGAGGTCAAACCATTGGAGATGCTAACACAAGGGGTTCAGGTATTAAATCAAGAATGCTTTATTTCACCAATATTTTGCACGTAACTTTCTGTGAAGGTTTTTTCCTGGTTCATTATTATATCTCCAAGAAAAGATACTTGGTAGCATTTATAGAGACTTACTATGTTTTTTACTTATCTATTCATTTTCTTTGTAAAATTAAATAACTCTCCTTTCTTAGTTTTATTTTTATTTTTTAAATTCTAAAAGAAACAAAGATTGTTGCTTAGATATATATATTGGTTGTATATTGGTTGAATGTATGGTTCTCTAGTCTAAAATTTTCTAATTTTACCTTTGTTCTACCTCAACTTTTTATATATAAATTATTCATATTTCTCCTTCAACTTCTAATGTATTTTTCTAATTCCTTAAGACCTGAGAATCATGTGTTAATAGTTATAGATTCATGGGTTACTAATATTTAAATGTACACATGTGTTCCTAATTTATATTTCGAAAGGAAAAATGTTGAATAAAATTTGGAATGTTCATTCCACAAATTTGTAAGTCTTGCGCTAGATAGTTCCACGACTAGGAAAAAAGTTTACTCGATCTCTGGAAATAATGAACTAGAAGGAACACAAGTAATAATCACATTTTAGTTGTCCCTAATAAAATCATGAGTTTCTGGGATCATCGTTTGATTCTTCAATAATCAAGGATAAGCAAAGACGTTTAAATTAATTACTTGATTCTAAAACATCATTGGTAAAACTTATTTAAAGATCTATAAAAATCCATAAGTCATGTTGAAACTCAAATTATGTAGGGAATCATAATGACTACAAATAAAACCAATGTTGGTTTCATTTTTTTCCTACATTGCTAAGCACCCTATAAGAGGAAAAGAAACAACAAAATAATAAGTCAATAGAAAATTAATCAGAAATAAACACACAAAAATGTTGGTATAATTGATTCCAATGAACTCAACACTAAATCTCATCTAAGCTTTAAGTTGAAAAGATCACTTTGCATTTTCATCTTAGTTCTCCTCATTGTTGTTCCAAATTTGTAGGGCAATCAATATTAGGTCAAAACCTTCTAATTTTATAAAAGAAATGCAAATAAATAGAAACTAACAAATCTACATTATACAGATGTGACTTTTGTCTAAATAGAAATAGATAAATCTATATTATAATGTTCGTTGGGCTACATAAGAAAAAATATTGTGCAATATGCAAAGTGTACATCCACTAATTTTCCATTGGAAAGTTAATATATGATAAATAATTTTCCAATGTAAATTTATTATTTTACTAGTAAATAATATAAATACACACTGTACAGCCCTGATTCTGAAGCCTCTTTCATGCACCAATGACTACCCCTATCAAATTGAGGGGCCTGAATCCTCAAACAACCTTTAATGGACCCATAGATATTAAGAGACTCAAATCTATCCTATTATGTAATCATGCTATAATCATCAGGGCAATCTACAGGATACTTGGGATGGAGTTTTTATCGAATGATGATGATTACCGCGTAAATTCTAACATACCATCTATGTTCATAGCCTCGGCATCCCAAGTAGACTCGACCAAAGTTGATATTGGGAGATTATGTTCTCGTCTGTTCAAAAAGAAATTCCTAGGAGGCTTGGACACCGTTATCAATAATATTAGAGGAGATCTCACCATCACTAAACCTAGATTTTTTAATTCCCCAATTATTGGTGGCAAACCAGCTCCCTCTCATCCTATCCTAGAAACTAAAGATCTAGCCACCCTTATCTCCAGAGGCCCTATTATTAGAAGAAACTTGGATTTTTTGTTTTACTTCTTCCATGTAAAATCCCCTGAAGTAGAGGACTGGTTTTATATCTACTGGCATGAGGATGACGTGGGAAATACAGACAAAGAAGGTTTTAGTGACATATAATTTGATGAATCCTTCGACATAACACCTCTAATGGCTAAACATGACAAGAAAAGAAAGAAAAGAGGTCATAAACCTAGGCATTAGATGTAATAGAATCATCACCTTTCTTCTCTGAAGGTTAGAAGAATGTCATAAGGATTTGTCCCATTCCTGTATCCTCTTCTAAGATAGAACTCCAGTCTTGCAATCCCAGTATCATGATATTGATAAGTTTGTTTATTCATCTTATTCATGCAAAAATCAAGCATTATTGTATATTCTCTATTTTGAATATTAAACTTTGTAGTAGCTTTTATGGGTATATCAATTGGTATGTGACACATGGTTCTTAATGAAGTTATAATTAATCCTTCTTATTCATAAACTAGATCTTTATGTATGTTTTAGCTAAATAGGCACCTTGTGAAACTGGAAGGCTCTGCTAAGCACAGGTTTTGTGTTACAAAAAGGGATATTTGGTATTTTGTTCCTTTTAAAAATAGGACAAATGGCAGGGTTTTTAAGGAATCTTTTCATTAACTCCTATTTATAATCTTGATTCTTCTCTTAGTTCTGCAGGTTTCGAGTTAGCTTCAGGAAAGGTTGCCATGGAAATATCTAATTTTGAAGTCGATATATAGTTGATATACATCAACTTTAGATTACAAATTACCATTTTGATCGGTGTCTTGACCTATTTTTTAATCTCTTTCAGGTACTTTGTTCCCTTTTAGCTTGATGGGGAGATCTTTTAATCGATATAAGTTCAGCCATCGTATTCTCTTCATATTATCCTTTGAGCTTTAATGTAAGTTTTAGTGTTTTTATATCAGAATTAGCCCTGCTCTTTCCTGTCTAAGGATTATCTTAACATTTCCCTATAATTAGAACAAATTCTTAAGATAGTTTAAGGCTTTCCCCCAATTTCTTAATCTGTAACTTTATTTTAAAAGTAATCAATTTGTGCTAGCAAATAGGGATGTGCATTGCTTATGGAATTGGTAGCTCAAGCTACTTAAGGACATATCATAGTCTAATTTAATTTGATTAGATTCCTTTCAGTTTTTCCCTAGTATATGACAAACTGGTTTTGAGAACTAGTATAAGGTAATCAGCTAAGACATTAACCAAAGTTTTATTATATCCTTTAATCGACTATAACTATAGTTTCATGAATGCATCCTTTAAGCTTTTGATAAACCAATTCTATTATTCTTAGGGATAAGTATTGGCTGCTTTATTCCAGCTAGTTACATGAATATCATTTTAGTGAACTTTGGTTTCTTATCACAGCAGTAATAATGATACAATTTATGGTCTAATTTTCAATATACCGATCTGGATTTTCAATACTCTGATCTTGATTCCTGTAATTCCTGTAATTGTTTTTAGTTTCAAACTTTTCTTCAGATCAACATTGCTTTGATTTAAGTAGCATCAATCAGAGGAGTGTCATATCAGATATACATTCATATATATATAAATATATATACATATACATATATGTATGAAAAGACATATATATAGTAAAACATACATACATACATACATACATACATACATACATACATACATATATATATATATATATATATATATATATATATATATATATATATATATATATATATATATATATATATATATACACACACACACACACACACACACACACACACACACACACACACACACACACATACATATATATATACATATACATACATACATACATACATATATATATTTATGTGTGTGTGTGTGTGTGTGTCTATATATATATATATATCTGTGTGTGTGTGTGTGTGTGTGTGTAATACCTCAAAAATGGGCTATAGGTTCATTAACCTCCTATATCAACACATCGAATGAAATCGACATCGAAGTCCTAACTTAAGGCACATCTGAACATTATCGAATCCTAATTGATTATCTCATTATTTTGCAAACTTATGCTGGCGAATTGCTATCTGGAGAATCGAATCTTCTTTGCAAATCAACCACATTTTGTGAGATCACTTTTATTTTCATATCATTTCTTAGCTCAGTTTGCATATCAGTTTTCGATATCATTGTTAGCATAGATTGATATAAGATTTTCATTATCTTATTTACACAGAAAAACCAAAAAAAATAGATTAATTACATTCATTCCATATCTAGATTAATTGCATTCAAATCCTTCATTTAGGTGTTGTCAAGGTCATTGATCTCGGTATAATCTAAGAATACATACTCGCATCTACTAGAAGGCAGTAAATTGCCTGGTTAGTTTAGTTTCATTTATTGCACGATTTTGATTTCAACTATCCTCTAATGTTTTACTGAAGTGTTGTGTCTACAGCTAGGTACAAAATTCACACATATTTTTGACACCCACCGTGGGGCCCTGAAACGGGTTTCCATTCTATTCTATCATTTTTCTATCATTTTTCTCGAACCCACGACCACAAAGTTAATTTTTGTGAGTTTTGTGATAAATTTCTGGGCTATTTTTTCATAAATCTGACTGATGTTTTTATTGGTACATGCACATATAATATGATGCAGATCCAAAATTTATATTTTTGGAAATTTATTTGAGTTAGCTTTCATTTTCCATTGGTTTGGATTAATTTCCTTTTGATTTGAAAAAGTTACGATCATTTTAGTAAAGATTGGTCTGAACCTGATTTTATGAAATTGGACTGATATTTTTATTGGTACATGCACATATGATATGATAAAAATCCAAAATTTATATTTCTGGAAATTTATTTGAGTTAGCTTTCATTTTCCATTAGTTTGGATTAATTTTGTTTTGATTTGCAAAAGTTATGATCAATTTAGTGAAGATTGGTCTGAACCTAATTTTATGAAATCTGACTGATGTTTTTATTGGTACATGCACATATGACATGATACAGATCTAAAATTTATATTTATGGAAAGGTATTTGAGTTAAATTTCATTTTCCATTGGTTTGGATTAATTTTGTTTTAAGTTGAAAAAGTTATTGTTGATTTTGTGCAGACTGGTCAGAATCTGATTTTTTATGACAATAGGTTTTTCGATTACCAAATGACATATTATATTTGACTAACCTAATTTTCTACCATGTGGGTTTGACAAGTTGTGTTTCTTTTTTTGATGGATTTTTATAACATTGGGTTTCATGTATAAGAATAGGTAAGTTTTTCATAATAGTGGTTTGCAGGTGCAGGTGTAGGTACGTCTTGTGGGTACAAAAGATAGAAGGCAAATGCTCAAAAATTGCTAAAACAAGTAAAATATACTAAGCAAATTGTGAGGAACTCAGGTATTCTTACATTTGATAAAACTTCATTTTGGGACATAAAACAAACTCTTTTGTGTCAAGCTTGAGTGCCTTTACAGCTTTCATAATTCACACTTCAATTTTGGGCTCTAAAACAAACATAGATTTTTTTTTTGTATATCTGTTACACATAGTAATTAGGCCCTATGAACACTATTTGTGGTTCTTAAGAGAGTGGGTTTCTAGTGAAGCTCTTCTCAATGAGGGAACCCTTGTAGGTAGGGAGGATACTAAGAATGTCTCATGTTCTACTAGATTTGTGTGTCTTCAACTTTTGATTGATACATTCTCTCTTCGGAGGGGTTGATAGATCATAAGTGGTGGACATCATAGATCTTTGTGAGATAATCTTGATCTTAGCATGTCGGATTAATCTATCTTCTTTGTTTTGGTTAAAAGTGAAAAGGCTAGAGGATTATGCTTTACTCCCTTTTTGGGTAGTATCAGAAACTCAGATCCTTGAATATAGAACCAGTCTCCATGTGGTATCTTTTGTGAGTCACCTTTAGAGAGGGTTAACCATAGTGGACATTCCCTTTATTGGGTCAACCACATTGATGGAACCTTAAGCGGTAATAGCCATTTTCACTATGGTAGTGACAACCACTATATAAATGTCCTTGTGGAGGAAATCTTCATAGGTGTGGTCTCTTGTTGGGCTGTCAGATCTCCCTAGCAGATCCTAAAGATTAAGTTCTCAGACTATGTCAAAACCCCGGTGTACCTGGATTGGAGTTCACCCTCTTGAGATCACAAAAGTTGCAGAGTTAGACCATTACTACAAACCCTAGTGAGGCCAAAGAAAATTTATTTTTCTGAGAATATGTGCGTTATTGAAAAACTTTTTGGAACATACACAAGTTGTATTTCTAGGGATTAGCACAATAAGTCACTATTGCTTGTTCATGTGCAAGGTTGCTTTTGCCCTTGCTCATTGTTTTCAGATGATTGCTTACTTCCCTTGCTTGCTATTATGTGTGCTTGATATCTACTTGGTTACTTGAGATAAATTTTTACACAGATCTTCAAAAACTGGACAGAAATATTTGCAAACAAGCTAATACTGAAAAATTGAAAAATTGCAAATCTGAAGCAAAAATCCTTTCTGGTGTCAAAAGTCATCCTAAAATTTCAAAATTCATACAAAGCCAAATTCAAAGTTGTCAGAGATTGGTCAAATTTGTCAGAAATCCAATTTTTACAGCCAAATCCCAAATTCTATCAAAATAGCAAACTGATTCTTGTCATTTCTAGTCATCCTTGGTTGGTCTGGGTCAAATCTTAGGTGCTATGACATGTTTCTCAACATCCAAATGAACTTAAATGGTATCAATTTGCACAAAATGACTCTTGGTCTTCTTTCTTCTACATCTCCCATGTCTTCCTAGTCTCCCATTTCCATCATTTCTCCTCTTCCACCATGCTTCTTCCTCTTCTTCCTAAAACTATTCATTTCTTCTTGATTCTTTTCCTCTTATTATCTAGTCTTCTTTCTTCTATTCATCTCTTTTGTCACTTCCATGCTTGATTCCTCCTCTTCCAGAACCATGAATTTCAGCTATTTGGTTATGGAACCTCTCTTGAAAATGGATGATCTTGAACTCATTGCTCAATTCGAAGAGTATTATTTCAAAAAACCCATGAGTGATAAATTTATGATGAAAATAAAGGAAAAAATGATTGAATCAGACACCTTTGCTAGGATCATACGTATGTTCATGTCACAAACTTCTTCTTCCAAACATCTTTCATATTCTAAGTCTTCTCATCATTCCTCATCATCCACATCTTCTTCCTCTTCTAAGTCTTCAACTTCCTCTTCTCCATGATCTTGTTCCTCTTCTACTTCTCCCAAGAGTCTTACTTCTCATCTCAAGACATACCATGTTGAGCAATGTGATAACCCTTATGATACCTCTTCCATGCAGAGTGACACACCCATCTTTGAAGACTATGATGACTATGATGACAGAAAATATAATGATACCTATGACACCTGTATTCCTAAGAGTCCTCCTCGTCGTGTGCTCATTCTTACTGGAAATGGGATGTCACATTGGATAGATCGTGATGGTGATCCATATGATTCTGATTTTGAAAGAGACTTTGATGATTTTTGTGAACAATACCTAGATGATATATCTACTTCTATTGAGGAATATAAAATATACCACACTGATTATAAACGTCCATACTACAAGGATCCCTCCTCTAAGATCTCTCATGCTGAAAATAAAGATTACACTCTCAAGTAAGATTATGTTAATGATGAACCTTTGTCTTTTGATGGTTCCCTTCAATCCCCTACTTCCTCCAATACCCGTACATTTCCTAAAGCTTCCAAGCCTATCAAATATTTCACGAGTCCTTCATCCACCAAAGGTCCTAATACTTTTCATTTGGTTTCCTATAGTTATCCTCAAGGGCTACCTCTCAAAGAAACTCAAGATAACCTTCACTTGGCTGCAAATACTTTCAATAATGCTAAACCCAAAGAGCCTAAGCCTTCATATGCTATAATGCCTACTTTAGCTAGTCCTTCACTATCTCTTCCAAAGTCTTCCATATAATTCCAACATGCTTCCTTGTCCTCAGAAGTGGCTCCATGTCAACAGGACTCTAAAAATCATAAAGAAAAGAACATAAAGAAAGATCAAGATCAAGAAACCTCCATGTCATCCAATCCTTTTCATGATGTCTCTTATCTGCTTCAGGGTTCTTTTGATCTTGCACACCCTTTCTCATTCATTCCACCATGTTTTAAGTCTTCTCCTAAGCAAGATCAAGCTACCACTTACACCGTTGAGCTTATTGATAATCAAACTAACCTTACCCCACTTCCAATTTCCAAAGATGATACTTCCATTAAGGTTGGTAAAAATGGTGTTGTTAATTCCAATGTTAAGCCTATTGAAAATCAAGAGAAAAATTATGTTCTTATGCTATCCAAAGATCCTTGTCAAGATCAAAGTCTTTCATCTTCTTATGCTACCACTCCATGTTCGTTTCCACTTGCTACTCTTCCTAAGTCTTTGCAAGCTTTGAACAATCCTATCAAAGAAGATGCTCATATTCAAGATGTCCATGACCCTATTGAAAATCCTAATGCTCACTCTAAAGATGTTGATGTCCTTGGTTGTCACATAGATGATGATGAACTTATTGATTATCCTTTTGCATTTTCCACATCCATCCTTGGAACTCCTCCACCAAAAATAAGGGCTTCACGCCTTCCTTCCATCTTGGTCCCTTATGTTCCTTCACTTTCCCCTCCTAACTCTCCTAATTTGCCATCCATCTTGGGTCCTTACATACCTCCATCTCCTATCTTTCCTCAAGATCAACATAGATGCATACCCTTGAATCCTTTTCATCCACCCACCCATCTAAACCAGTCATATCTTCTTTCTTCTTCCACAAGTCCAAAGTCTTTTGGAAGTAACTTGAATGTTCAATACAAGAAAAAGAAGAAATACAAGAATCCATCAAAAAAAGAAGATCACCATGTCTCCTCTAATCAACATGGAGGCATAAAGTCAAAAGAGATATCTAAGAAAAAAATTACAAGACAAGTATGGGTTCCAAAATCCATCATTAAAGATATTCTCTCTAGATCATCAAAAAGAAATGAAAAGCCTATGGCTATATGGATTCCAAAATATCTCTTGAAAGAGTCTGGTGTTGAGCAACAAGTGAAGTTAACATTCAAGCTTCCAAAGACTTCCACTTCATCTTCTTCCAAAAACATTCTTCCATTCCATGTGCCTAAACTGCAACCTCTGCTATCCATTCGCCATATTCCTTCACATATTCCTTCATTCATGTTTCCTCCATCTTCTCGCCACCCTTCAAGGTGTGTGTTGATGTTGATCTTTCCTTCCTTTCCATCTACCTTTTCACAATCCTTCCATTCATTATCCTTCTACCTTCTATCCTTTTTCCTCATTTACTTATTCCTCCTATCTTCCAACCTCACTTGCTTTACATAAAACCTTATCCTCCATTTTTCTCTTCCATCTCCCTTTCCCTATCAACATCTTTGAGCATATCATTTTGAATCCTTGGCATATCATGATTATATCCTTTCAAGGAGAATTATTTAAAAAGCTTGCCTTCTTCCAAAAAATAAAAAGATAAAAATAAAAAAT